>BTPG01000008.1:0-37450 GCA_036245525.1 Semisulcospira habei | reverse complement strand
CATCAACAAAACTGTAAGCAAAATAACTGTAAACTTTCTCCTTCAACCCATCACAAAACTTGTCACTATAAATCAGAATCAGGACAATAACTTTTCTCTCTGGTGCATAGCTTAAAATTTGGCAGGAAATTTCCACAATGTATACTGTCCAACACTAAAAAAGAAATCCTACCACTTGCAATTTTCTTTCAGGAAACACAAAATCATCCAAATTTTTGAAAATTGATAATGCATCATAATTCATTAACTTTCTGCACAATTGACTCTTGCATTGCTGAGGTATCAATGCTGCGCACATGCTCAACATTCTCCACAATACTCTCCATATTACTACCGTTCACTGCAGATAACTCCGGTTTCGACCTTTTACAGTGGTAAAAGAGCAAGACCGGTCCCACCCAGGTATGCATCCGGTCACTCTGGTCCCGACGCCTCAAAATGTCCGAGCAGAAGAATGTGAAGCACTCGGGGGCGTTTCGATCGGTATTCGTAGTTAGTAACTACAGGCTCCGATTTACTCATCAGGGAACCGGCCTACAATTCTCAGTCCATTTCTTGGTGTCTTCCTCCCAGTGTGTCGCGTTTAAATCCTTACATAAGGACATGTTATCCGTGTAGTCCATGCATGTAACTGTAGTCCTGACGCGGCATTATTGATGTCCAGTATGGTCGCTTTCAAACCCTTGCAGTATTCCTGACGCGGTGTTATAGATGTCTAGTATGAACGCTTTCAAATCCTTGCAGTATTCCTGATGCGGTGTTATTGATGTCAAGTATGATTGCTTCAAATCCTTGCAGGGTCTAGTCTTGTGTCGGGATCCGATTGTATCGCTGCGTCTTCTGTTCCCTCGGCGCTTGTGCCTGTCCGTTCCAAGGTCATTTCCTGCTCAGCGGGGCTTAGCCGCGATAAGACACAAGGAACCGTTGGGCGGAGTTTGCGCGTATTGACGTGGGAGTCATATTCTTTGTTTATTAATCCGTCCGTTTTGACGGATCAATCCCAGACTGAGTGTCGTTGTTGTTGTTGTTGATTCTCCGTGTATTCGTGTTTGTAGACGATGCCGGTTGTTTGTGCGGCTGTGTTGCCTTCCATACGACAGACTAGTGTTTCTAGTATTGTCCTCTGTGTAGGTGGTACGCAGTGTTGCCGTGGTGCATATCTCACAGTTGATGCTTTAAAATCAGCTTATTGTTGTAGCTGTTGCTGCTGTTTTGGTGTGGCTGTCGTTTCAGTTGTTGCCGTTGGCTTGTTGGGCCGCCTGAATTATATACCGTTTTGGTGGTAGGTGCCGGGTTTTGTCGTTGTAGAAGGGCCTTCAATTCTTCGAGTGCTTCACAGAATAGTTGGCCTCGCTTGTTGCGAGCGTTCCAGTCCTCCTTTCACTTTTGTGCGCTTTAGAATGAGTTCTTTGTGACCAGTGTTGCCTGGTGTTGTAGATTAAAGTTGGTGCTGCGTAGTTTTGTGGTCGGTGTGAAGTAGACAATGTCCGTTTCCTCTATTCTTAGTCCGTGTTGTAGATAAAGTGGCTTGCCTTTCTCGTTGGCGGGAGGTAAGTCTTTTAGCAAACAGTATGACGCCATAGCGTGTAGCGATTCATGACAGATGTCACTTCAGTAGAGGGTTTTGCCGTGGGGGCTGCAGGGCCGATTGTTGGCCTCAGTTGAGTAGCTGGCTCACACGTGTCTTGTTAAAGTAGCAGAAAAATAGGATCGCAGTGTAGTTTGTCGCTTGTTCTAGCTTGTCGATCGTGTGGTGTTAATTGGTGATTTTCGTTCCATCCACATTTTCTCAGGTGTGGGGAGTGCGTTCCAACCACCCTATTAAACCACCCTTTTACAGTCTTTCTTTGCAGAACAAGGAGAATCAAACAACGACCGCTTTGTCTTTCCCCTAACATGTGACATCACTTGAACACATAAATATATATGGAAAAACAAAGCGTCGAACAGTCTACTGTAATTGACTGTGCTTGGATGCGAACACAGGCTGTCGACTATGACTACTAAAGACAACTGAACACTGAAACAGCACAGCAGTCACTAACTTGCGTCTATTACAGATAAAACACTCCCACTCAAGAAAGAAAGTCACATAAACTTTTTGGTCTCGAGCTCAATTAGAGTTGCTGTAAGCCTTGCACTTGTGTCTAATCCAAAAACAATGTAAACAAGTTCTCCACTCACAAATATGCCGCCATTGTCAACAGAAAAAAAACAACACCAAAATCAATCCAGGATTGGATATGACATTCACCAATCACATTCAACGACACTGACTTAGTATCTCTTTTTCTTCAGAGGACTGACAGTGACCTGGGGCTGCGGCTTGTCTGTCGTTCCTTTCACATTTCCCTTTGGGGTGATCATCAGAGCCAGGCTTCTCTGCAGTCTCAACTTTTTCTCTTGATGCCCAAATTGCTGCAGGCTAGGATTGTCAGCTGTTCGACCCATATACCGGTGACGGCCAAAATGCTCCTCCAGCGGATCCTGGCAGAGTTTGTTGCTGAGGACAAACTGCACCCCATTCTGCCGAAGATATCGGCAGACTTCAACAAAAGCATTGACGGTCATTACCAGACCCTTGTATGTTTGGTGTGTCAGGAACATTTTCTGTCTTGCTGCCTTGCTAAAGTCCCCTGGACGGTTTTGAGTGCTTGTCCTCCACTCTTCAATGTACTGCAGAAATTCTAATTGGAGGAACTGCAACCTGCCATCATTTACATCAACGTAGGGTGCGAGGTCTGGCTTCTTTTTCTGTTCTGCCTCTCCCAAGTACCTCGAATTGAGGCAATCAAAGAATCTATCCATCAGGAGTATGAATTTTGCAGTTTCTCTCGCATCAGCACCGCCATGACGTTGCAACACTGATCCTACTGAGTAACTCAGCACTTGAGCTGCCAGGCGAACATTCATCACCGAATGTGCAGTCAGATGCAGGTGGTCGCGCCTAAGCTTTGGTAGCATATAAAGTCCGTTGTCCAAATCTTTCTTGTGGAGCTGGACAATATGCTCCCACAGCATGTATTGTCCATTATTCCAAAAAAGCTTTGTGTTTCTCCCGAAACCGCTGCTTGCCAGGTTGTTCCTCACAGTCTTGATGAGGTGTGGGGGGGTCAGAGATGAAATAGATAAACCGTTCATCCTCAGCAAATATGTTCAGAGTCTTGTAGCAGACTTCTCCTGCCTGCCCATGCATCTGGTAGAGCCTTTGGTTCTGGGGGGCCTTGTCACTGGTAGACACAACCACCTTCAGGCCTACTTCTTCTACAAAGGCAACTGCCTCCCAAAACAAAGGGTACAGTTCGTCAGCAGTTGCTGACCTGGTGCCAAAGAACCCTAGGCTCATTTTGATGTCGCTGTTGATGCCCACCACGTAGAAAACAAGAGCCTGTGTGGCAAGCATATTATCGAGGGCATGTAAGTTGCAGGCATTATCATCACTTCGGACAAACCCTATCAGCTCCCCGGTCTGTTTGTCAAACACCAGGTCACTTTTGATGGACATTTCATCATGAAGGAGGCAAACAAATCGCTTGCTCTCCTCCAATTTGCTTGCAGCCTTCCGCAGTTCCTCCTGCACAAGTACCTGAAATCCCTGGGACGGCTTCAGGGCACCGGTGTATTCCTGGAGGGTAGATGACCCAGGGAGTTTAAGCACACCCGTAGTGCGTAGGGTTTTATATGCTGCCGGGCTCTTGCTGTGGAGCAGAATGGCAAGACGTATCATCATTGGGTGCCATTTTGTGGCCCGTTGTTTATTTTGGAAAGCCCTGACCTGTTCCTCCCAGAATAGCTTCGCCAATGGTTCCTCAATTTTGGAAGGATCCAGGTCTTGGAGCAGGTCATTGTGCATTTTGGGCGAGAGATTGATAGACTCCTTTTCCAGTTTTTCCTTGATTTCCTGCAGTCGCTTGTTTTGTGCCCTTTGTGTCTTGAACGCATCCTTCAGCTGTTCACGCGTGAATCCATGCAGAGGGTCATTGGCATGGACTTCATGCAGTGTCCTGGTCTCCCTTCTTTGCAATCTCTGCTGAAGTAGTTTTTCAGTTGCAGAGCACTGCTTACACAGACAGCTACCATGAATGAGAAGGTCGCAGTCTCTTGCCCTAACACATGATTTTTGACAAAAGTTGGAGTCCTTGTCAATATCATTGGTCACATGTCGAAAGTACTGTCTTGTATTTGATGCATCCGGTAGAGCTGCCAACTCTTGAAAATCTGAACCTGTGACTCCTCCACACACCCACATGTCACTCAGTTTCGAAAGGAACCTTACAAGAGTCTGGTCAAGAAATGTGGTCAGCTTTGGAGCTGGAATGCTCAGAATCTTTACAGATGCTTTTACTCTCCCTTGTGAATCATTCTCTACCACTACCTCCCTCTCAACATTACCGTTCCTAACAATAGCAAGCTTAACTGTGCAGATACTGTTCAGAATCACACACCAAGGTTTTGGTATCAGCTGAAGGTCCTCCTGAAGGCTGGCTAGACTGCTGTAAGTGTAGTTGTCTGCATGTGGCAAATCTGATGCAGCTTTCTCCCCTTCAGGATCAGACGCATCTTCTTGCACCCTTCTGCATTTGTCCAACTGCAAAATACACAAAAGACGCACATAAATTGTGCATGCTTAATTCTCCAAACTATCACCGGAACAAAATAAACCTTGGTACATGAGAACAGCCATGCATATATCACATGTAATCCTTTACCAAAGGGCGATTAACGCTTTTTTTTTGTTGCTTAAATTACGCATTTTTGGAAACTTTGCATTCGCAGTATTGCGTCGGCCTTACAAAGTATCCCAATACCAATTTTCACATTTCTGCTGTGAACAGTATGTGAGATATATTTTTTTTAAAAGTTGGTTTCCGATTATTGTGATACCCAGTTAACACGTTTTCCTGGGGATAAGCAAATTTGACTGCGTTAACCAGATTTCCTTGTTAACCAACATGGCCAATATAGTAAAATCCTCTTGGTTGTGTTAAGCAGAAAAACATGTTATCCCTAATTGCGTTAACAGTGTTCCACTGCATATTTATGACCACAAAAAAATCCCAGGTAGCACAGATTATTCGCCCTTTCAATGGCCCACTATTGAGCCAATGCTGTGTCAGTACAGCCAATCAGGATCCATCAATGGACCGATTAAGGCCCAATGAACTGTGCTAGGAGGGAAATTAGGGTAGGTAGGTTAGGAACAATATATATATATATATATATATATATATATATATATATATATATATATATATATATATATATATATATATATATATATATATATATATATATATATATATATACATATATATATATATTCTGTGTTTTTGCGAAACAAGACAGTAAGCACAACGCACTCAGCATAGCTTGCACTAGGAAGACGAAATGTCTTCTTGTTCAGTTTGGCCGGATGAAGTTATTTCTCTTGACGATGACAAACTTTCAGTTTTTTTTCTTACTCCAAAAACCAAACAAATTTGGTAAAATATAGGGTCGGTCGGGTGATCTGAAACCAACTTTTTTTTTTGTTTTGCCCATAAATAATAAAATTTAAAAAAGAAAGAAAAAGTACATACTGCATTGGTGCGTCTGTGCTTTGGGATGCTAGCAAACTCCTTTGGAAGATACAAGGTTGGTACCGCCCCACGTTTCAGTCGACGGCCTCTGAATTCTTCCTTTGTTTCTGCAACACAAATTGTATATTTAAATCTATTGTCGTATTGAAAACATGTGAAATTCCATTAGTTAGAAAGAAAAATAAAAACAGCTTCTTTTATGTGGTACAGTGTTAGCGCTTAGAACATAGTAAGAAAAACAATGTTCACTGAGCTGAAAAGAAAATATGAGGGCTATATGTGTATATCTCCAGATATCTGGGAAAATATGAACGTACAGGTCAGAAATTTAGAATAATATGTTTGTACATCTCCGAAACTGGAAAAATGTGGGCTTAAAAAAGGGGAAAAAAAACCTTTCCAGCCCACTGCACAAAAAGGCGTAGGGACCACAATAAAAATATGGTGGGTTGAATAACCTCAAACAAGCTTTTTGGGGCCAAATCATCTAACCTTAGCTTTAAATTAGGAATGAAAAGGAAAACAATTGACAAAACCCCTAAACAAACACATTCAAATACCAAAGTACCCAAAATTGTCTTGACATAATAGCTGTAACAAACACTTAATTTTGTATTTTCCTTGGAGATTCGCCATCCAGGAAAATATTCATTATTGAGATACAGTCAGGGCAGATTATGGAGGGTTCCCAATTGCACAAAAAAAAAAAAAAACAACCTGGGCTGTCAACAAAAAAAATGTTAATGGAAAAGGATATTCTTCATGTTATTATTCGATACAAACAACGTTCGTAGATCTAAAATTCAAGAAAGTGTGTCACCACTGTCACTGTGACTACATTACATACCGCACAGCTGTAATCAGGAATTGGCACTAACTTGATGCATTTTTTTATTATTAAGATCTGATGGAGCGTGTTGAAAAAGAATATATTTTATTTTTAATGAAGGAAATTACGTGCATTTATTTTAGCAGATAATATATTTCAACATTCTATTACACCACTTAAAAATTAAGATATTCTTTTTTAATAGTATTAGTAATAAAAATAATATACATGCATTAGTTTCTAAATGGTGCAATGGAAAATTAAAATATATTATCTGCTAAACTAATTGCTTACAATTTCCTTCATTAAAAAATAAATTTTAAAGCATCAATGAAAGCGCAAACTATTTTATAAAATTTAATTCATAATCTTCTGAGAATGCTTCAAGCCACATATGCAAATAAATACACTTCTCTTTCAATTTGATAGCTATTTCTTCTCTTCTTTTAGTCAGCTGTCTCATTATTTTAACTTCTTTTGATTAAACATAGTAACAAAGATTTGCATTTTCAATGTACTAAAAAGTCAACAGGTTAACATGTCTCTCTTTATTTGAGTGTTAGCATGTGAGTTATTTTATTAATTAATTTTAAATATTATTTTTACGTTATCTACATAGTAGATTACAGTTCACGATCGAGGCCGGATCCAGATCGGCTTGTTTACACTATATATTATTGCCGCGTTGGAAAACACACAGTCACACATGGCTCTGAGAGAACTGACATAACACACAACACAAAGACTTACGCTTTCCCATGTATTCGAAGCAATCGTCAGTGAAATGTCGCGAACAAATCTTCGCTGCGTTCGGATTGAAACCTTTGTCGGTCCTGCTTGTGAGGTAGATCAACCGGTTTCTCCATGCATCTTGCTCCTCGCTCACACCTGCTTTCGGGTAGCCGTGAAAAGACACACCACGACAAAAAAGACTGTCCGTGTCACACTTGCTAAAACTGCAACGACTCCCACCGTGTTGTCGCTTCGACATCGTGCCGAAATAGTCAAAACAGTCTAAATAACTTCGTATGCACTCGTACTTCGACGTGTCTTTTCACATTGGTACCGGAAAGGGCAATGCAAAAGTGCGCGGCTAAGATGCGCGAAGGAACTCAAAGCGAAAATTGTCTTAGTCAGAGGTCAAGTAAATATAAGTCAGTGGGTAAAAGGGTTGTGTTGGTACACGAATGATACAACATGAATACAGTACAGAAATGCTAGCCAATGAGAAGACAGATTACAACAGCCGAAGGCTATTCAGCCAATCACAGACTAGAGTTCGCTCTGATCTGTCATGTGTACTTCCACAGCGTGAGAGTGACACGTGAATTTGTTTTCGGTGAATGGAATCTGTGTTTGTGTTAAACAGGTGATAGTGAAATTGCCCTGGTTGGCAACCGAAACCAGCTTCGTGTAAAGCAAAATTTCGTGTTAAGCATTTCGTGTTATCAGTGAAATTTTAATACAGAATAAGGAGGCCGTCGGCCGGGAATGCAAAAACGGTTCGTGTTAACCGGAATTTTGTGTAAAGCGAGTTCGTGTTAACTGGACTCCACTGTGTCAAGAGCTACAGGCAGTGCAGACAGTAGGGAGAGTTTTAAAAAGGCAAATACAGGTGAATGGACAAAGGGTAGACAGAAACATGTGCCCCAGAACAGAGAAGAAAACCCACCCTGTGGGGCTGACCAGGGTGACCCTGGGAACTAAAAAGTAGTTACCCCACCCAAGTCCCCCAGGGCAGACCCGGGTGGGGGCTTTAATAGGAGTGTTCCCATTTTGCTGACAAAGAAGATGATGACAACTGTGGACAGAATCCTTCAAATGAGGCAATCGGTGCCAGCTCTCGCTGGTTCCCAGTACATCTTTGCCACACCTTCTGGTCAGAGGCCTTACAGAGGCCATGATGATTGTTCTGAAGGCCCACGCACTAGAAGTAGAAGCACGGGTGTCATACCCAGCCATGTTCACATTTACTCAGTTACGGAAGCAGGTTGCAACTTTGGCTCAGTCAATGGCCATCTCAGAGTTAGACCAGGATCAGCTGGCAGACTTCCTCGGTCATGATATTCGGCTACATCGCCATATCTACCGCCAACCTCAAGACGTCCTTCAAAAGGCAAAAGTGGCAAAGATTCTTCTGTCAGTTAACAATGGGATGACCGATTTTGAGAGTTGCATTAGAGCTGAGCTGGGCGATGATGAAGAGATTGACTTTGACAATGAAGACACATCAGAAACTGGCAGAGAGGTCTCAGGGGAAACAGCACCTGTGAATGAAGCAAGTAGCAAGTCAACAACACAGGAATCAATGAGCATGACAGAGAAAAGACGTCCAGAGCCTGATGACAATCTAGATAGTTTTGATGACAGTACTGCGTCAGCTCCTGTTTGAAAGAAAGCTAGATTTACAAGGTAATCATGGGGGAAAGTTGAAGAGAAAGCTGTTCAAACTCGTTTCAAGACACACCTCGTCATGAACAAACTTCCTTGAAAGGCCGAGATACAGCAGGCAATTGCAGAAAAGCCCGCACTTAGACATAGGCGCTGGACATATATTAAGGATTACGTCCGCAACAGACTAAAAAGGTTAACAAAAGTTGCAAAAGAAATGAATTGAGATTCCCCGCCACTCGCGGCATTTTCATTTTCATACAGATTTATTACAAGAGTGTTATTATTGGGGTGATTTCAGCGTGTATAGCTGTTTTTATCTGATGGACGGCTGGATCATTTTGTATACTGTATAACCTTTTTGAATATCTGCAAAACGAAACAGCTGGCTACCAAAGACAATAATAAGATAAGAAAACCATTGACAACGTAAAGATTTATTACAAGAGTGTTATTATGGGGTTGGTCCGCCTGGATCATTTTTGTATACTGCATAACATTTAAAACTCTGATAACGGAAGAATGGTTGGGGACGAAAGACAAAAATAAGGGGGTAAGAAAACCATTGTCAACATAAAGGTTTATTACAAGAGTGCTACTATGGGGGCTGGTCCGCCTGGGATCATTTTGTATACTGTATAACATTTAAAACTCTGCAAACGGAAGAATGGCTGGGGACAAAAGACAAAAATAAGGGGTAAGAAAACTATTGTCAACATAAAGGTTTATTACAAGAGTGCTACTATGGGGGCTGGTCCGCCTAGGATGATTTTGTATACTGCATAACATTTAAAACTCTGCAAATGGAAGAATGGTTGGGGACGAAAGACAAAAATAAGGGGGTAAGAAAACCATTGTCAACATAAAGGTTTATTACAAGAGTGCTACTATGGGGGCTGGTCCGCCTGGGATCATTTTGTATACTGTATAACATTTAAAACTCTGCAAACGGAAGAATGGCTGGGGACAAAAGACAAAAATAAGGGGTAAGAAAACTATTGTCAACATAAAGGTTTATTACAAGAGTGCTACTATGTAGGGCTATGGGGTGTAGAGTGTTCATGGAGAAGTAGTACCTTTGACTTTTCAGCCAGCAGCGCCTCTTGGGGCAGGCGGGAGCACTGGTCTTCACATGGCACTCAACTCTCACAGCTGGCTCCAGGTCCTTTACCTAGCCACACCCCGGTAACCGCTTCTGCTGGCGGGCGAAACGTTGTGAGGGGCTGACGCGTCTTTCAGTCAGTTGAAATACTTGGAGAGGAGACGGGCGCCGCCAAGTTCGCCTAAGCCCATTGAAAGGACTGATGGACAAGCAACAGAATAAGAATAACATGCCGGATCGGTCGGGGCCCGGATCACCAACGACCGCGCACCCCATTGGAGGTCTCCAGGGTGGGGGCGACAAGTGTGTTACTGGAACCAAACCCACCATCAAGCTGCCCACGCAAGGAATAACTATCGGAACTTGGAACGTTCGCACACTCTACCAGTGCGGCAAAGTGAAGGAACTCACCCACGAGTTGAAGCGCTATCGCTGGGACATTGTAGGACTTGCAGAAGTTCGATGGACAGGCTTCGGAGAAACAACAACAGATGAAGGCCATAAAATCTGGTTCAGCGGAAAAGAAACCAAGCACGAACATGGCGTAGCTTTCATCGTAAGGAAAGAGGTGGTTGGAACTGTCATCAGCTGCACCCCCGTGTCAAGCAGACTAATCTCCATCCGCATCTCCGCCCGACCGCACAACATCACTATCATACAAGTATACGCTCCAACAGCAGACCATGATGATGAAGAATTAGAAGAATTTTACGAACAACTGGACATCATCATCAAGAAAACACCTAAGAAAGACATTCTGACTGTCCTCGGTGACTGGAATGCAAAGATCGGCCCTGACGCCTACCAACAATGGGCAGGAACAGCTGGCAAGTTTGGCCTTGGAGAAACAAATGACAGAGGCCTGCGACTTTTAGAGTTCGCAGAGAGTCACCGTCTCACCGTTGCTAATACCCTCCATCCACACAAGAAGTCAAGAACAGTGACATGGCAATCGCCAGGAGGCCTGGTCCATAACCAGATTGACTTCATCTTGCTGCCTCGACGATTCAAATCCAGCGTTAACAAAGCACAAACGAGGTCCTTTCCTGGCGCTGATATTGGCAGCGACCACAACCTCGTCCTTACTAGCCTCAAGTTGAAGCTGGCATTGAAACGAGATAGCAAGAACCCTCGCATCAGATTCGACCTCCAGAAGCTAAAAGACCCGGAAGTAGAAGAGCTCTTCCAAGCCCAGGTGGGAGGCAGATTTGCAGCCTTGGCTACTTTGGACTGCGACGTAGACACCCTTGCTGGAAATATAAAAGAGGTGTTACTTTCTACAGCAGAAGAAGTGCTGGGGAAGCAGAGGAAGCGCAAACAGCCCTGGGTCACCGATGACATCCTCGATCTCTGTGATGAGAGGAGAGCCTGGAAGAAAAAGAGAGGCCAAGACCTCACATCAGCAAACAAGTACAGACTTGTCAACAAGAAGATCAGGAAGAGGATGAAAGAAGCCAAAGAAGATTGGATTGAAGACCAGTGTTGTAGCGTGGAAGAGGGCATGGCAAATGGCAACAGCAAGAAGGCTTATGAAACGCTAAGGACCCTCACCAAGACTCAACAGCGAACAGCCACAGTCATCGAAGACAGCAGCGGCCAACTCCTTACGGAAAACACTGCTGTACTAAACAGATGGACTGAGTACTGCCGAGACTTGTATAACTACAAGGCTGAGCCAGACACCAGCATCCTCCAAAACAACCAGGCTGGGGCCAGGAAGGCTGAAGACCTGCCAGTGTTAGCTGAAGAGGTGGAAGCAGCCGTACGCGGCCTGAAGGGAGGAAAGTCTCCAGGTGTAGACAACGTACCTGCTGAACTGTTGAAACATGGAGGAGAAGTAACAACGAAGGTCCTCACTACACTCTGTCAAAAGATCTGGGAGCAAAAGAAATGGCCAGTAGAATGGACACAGTCTCTAGTGATCCCGCTCCCCAAGAAAGGAAACCTGAAACAGTGCCAGAACTACAGAACTATCAGTCTGATAAGTCACCCTAGCAAAGTAATGCTTAGAATCATTCTCAACCGCCTCAAAACTTTCGCCGAGGAACTGCTGGCAGAAGAACAGGCTGGCTTCAGAGTTGGAAGAAGCACTGTAGAGCAGATTTTCAACTGCCGCGTCCTGATCGAGAAACATCTGCAGCATCAGCGCGAACTCTACCACAACTTCATTGATTTCAGGAAAGCATTTGATCGCGTCTGGCACGACGGACTCTGGCAAGTCATGAGATCGTTCAACATAGAGGAGGGACTGATCCAAATGATAGAAGCGCTTTACAAGAACGCCTGCAGCGCGGTTCTACTTAACAATCAGTCAGGCGAGTTCTTCAGGACGACGATCGGTGTCCGTCAAGGATGCCTGCTCTCTCCTGTCCTTTTCAACATATTCCTGGAGAAGATCATGCAGGAAACCCTCCACGACCACCATACTTCAATCTCTATTGGTGGCAGATCCCTGTGCAATCTTCGATTCGCAGACGACATTGACCTCATGGCAGGCAGCAATAGTGAGCTCCAAAACCTGACAGACAAACTTTCAAGTAGCGCAGGGTCTTATGGCATGGAGATCAGTACGGATAAAAGCAAAGTGATGATCAACACCACAAGCGACAGCAGCAGCAACATTCACATGAATGGCCAAAAGCTAGAAGAGGTCAATAGCTTCAAGTACTTGGGAGCCACCCTGTCCAAAGACGGTAGTTGCATAGCAGAGATCCGTATCAGGATAGGTACAGCAACATCCGCAATGGCCAGGCTGGACAGGATATGGCGAAGTAACTCCATCAGCTTCACCATCAAGTACAGGCTTTACAAGTCCCTCATAGTGTCTATTCTACTCTACGGCTGTGAGACTTGGACACTGCTTGCAGACTTAGAAAAGAAAATCCAGGCCTTTGAGAACAAGTGCCTGAGGAAGTTGCTCCGCATCTCGTACCGCGAGCACAAGACCAACGAATATGTACGGAGCATCGTCACTTCCCTGGTGGGCCCACATGAACCCCTTCTGGCAACCGTGAAACGGCGCAAGCTTGCTTGGTTTGGCCACGTGACCCGACACAACACCTTGTCCAAGACTATCCTCCAAGGCACTCTCGAAGGAAGTCGCCGGCGAGGTCGTCAGAGAAAGAGTTGGGTCGCAAACATAAAAGAATGGACCGAACTCGAGATGTCAGACTTGCTTGCCACCGCCCAAAATAGAACTCAGTGGAGAGCACTGTCTGTTGCTGCTGCCTTTCAGTCCCCCCAACGCCCAGTTCGGGCAAGGGACTGATGATGATGATGACTATGGGGGCTGGTCCGCCTAGGATGATTTTGTATACTGCATAACATTTAAAACTCTGCAAATGGAAGAATGGTTGGGGACGAAAGACAATAATAAGGGGTAAGAAAACCATTGTCAACATAAAGATATATTACAAGAGCGTTATTATTCGGTTGTTTTCAGTGTGTATAGCTCTGTTTTTATCTGATGTACACTGGGATCATTTTGCATACTGTGTAACATTAACCTTACTTTGCAACTAAACAGAGGTCCCCACCCAGGTCTGCCCTGGGGGACTTGGGTGGGTTAACTACTTTTTAGTTCCTAGGGTCACCCTGGTCAGTCCCCACAGCGTGGGTTTTCCTCTCAATTCTGGGGCATGTGTTTCTCTCTACCCTTGGTCCATTAACTTGTATTTTTCTTTTTTTAAGCTCTCCGTACTGTCTGTGCTGCCTGTATGTCTTGAAAAGAAGTGCCCAACAGAGAAATAAACGCGCTTAGAAAAGACGGTTACAACACAATTTATTAATATTTCAGGTAAACCCGCTTTGTCAAAGCTGACAAACAAACAGAGAGATCAGTTGGTACTTATCTTTATTCGCTGAAGGAATGTGGCACATTTCTTCTGCGAATGAAGATAGGTAGCGACTGATCTTTCCGTTTGTTTGTCTGTCTGCTTTGACAAAGTGGATTTACCCAAAATATTAATAAATTGTGTTGTAACCGTCTTTTCTAAGCATGTTTATTTCTCCATTGGGTACTTCTTTGAATTTTTTACACGATTAGCAGTCACCTTTTTGGTCTGAATCATTTTTTTTTGTTTTGGGGTGGGGTGGGGGGTGGGGTGGGGGGGTATTTCTCTTGATTTTGGATGTGTGTTGCTAAATGGTCTTAGGTTTATTCAGTGTATTAGACCGGCTGGCGACATACATTCAATATTCTGTTCATTTATTTATTTATTTTTTTCCACAAGCAGTGCTGGCATGTCCTGAAAAAGTTGGGACGTTGAGCAATGTACAAGCAATCGGGACGAAAGACAATAATAAGATAAGAAAACTATTGTCATCCTAAAGATTTATTACAAGAGTGTTATTATTTCAGTGTGTATAGCTTGCTTTTATCTGATGTACACCTGGATCATTTTGGAAATGTCTCTAACTTTTTTGTTACTATAATGTACACTTTGCCTGCTGTGCATTGTTTCAAAAGTCATAGGAAGCGTAAAGCTTAGCTGAGTTGGTATACCTCGCCCTCTAGCTAGGTTAAACGCACCAACGGTGCCATTGTTGCTATTTTCGCACCAGACCGGTCGCTCGGACCGGTCACGTGCACCAGAACTGCACTTGTAGAGTGGTCTCGTATGTTCACGCGGAAGATTGTGATGGCAGTCGAAAAAAAAAGGTTCTTTTGCGGTTTTAACTTTTAGCCATGCCTTTTTACCTCCCCTAACATGCCAGTTTTGTGTTGAGATGACGGGGGCTTGTGTCATGCCCGACACCACCGAATCAAGTCCATTGTAGTACATGCGGTACGCTCATTTCTCGAACTTCAACTATGAAGGTGCTTTCTGCCGCAAACGACGCAGATGTCGCAAAATCACCTCCATTGAGGATTAAAAAAAGCTATTTTTCCAATCTGCCAAATCGCGCAATGTTTCGTGGTGCTAGCATAAGGATGGATGCATTATTGCTGGATTGCATATATGGGAAAGGGTTTATTCTTTATTCTTTATTCATGTTATTTTGCAGCAATGAAACGACGGTCACGTGATTCTTTCTCTGAGGTTGCCCATTACAGGTGCAGAAAGCACACGCTCTAAACTGATCGGGTGCATCAGACCGCTCGGACCGGTCTGGTGCCAAAATAGCAACATTGGCACCGCTGTTGCGTTTAACCTAGGCCACTGGACGAGGTATACCAACTTGGCTAAACTTTATTGTCGCACTTGCTAGAACTCGGCATTATATTTCTCTCTTCATTTTATCAATAGAGGCACATAAGTCGCGGAAACCTTTTACGTGCCGAAGGCAAGAACTAGTTTTCCTCATCACAAAGTTGCCAGAAAAAGGTTTGACTGCTCTTCGACTTGATTGTTTGATTTAAAGTGTTTACAAACAATTACTGTGTTTTTAAATGCATGCACCTTTGATGTGATTAATAAAGGCTGAAGTTTCAAGTGATTTCTTATGTTGTCAGTTAATTAATTAATGTCAATGTTCTGTTCTGTCATTTTAACTCATTCTACCCCAAGACTGGAATCTCCAAATGTTGAAGTCATCTTCTGAAGACTGCGTTGCAGTGCAGGACACAGATCGACCATGATAGTTCAAGGGTGATGCCAGAATAGCTTGGCGCCCATAGGCGCCAAGCTATTCTGGCATCATCCTTGAACTATCATGGTGGATATTTATTTTGCTGTGGTGTGTCTGGGGTAGAATAAGTGTTAATTTCTTCGTCTGGGTCTTTTTCTATCTTTCATATTTTCCCACACTTTTTGACCTGCATCATACTGAGGCTAAAAGCTTTAAATTTGTTCACTGCCATAATTATAGATTACAGTACTTACAGATGAGGACATAGACCAGTGGCTTTAGTTCAAGGGTGGTGCCACAATAGTGTGGCGCCTAGAGGCGCCACGCTATTCTGGCACTACCCTTGGACTATTTCAGTCACACCTGTTGCACACACTGGTGTATTCCGAATGATAAGGGTTAATATTTAAAATGCTCTGTTGCTGTTTGTCTGAAACTCCAGATAACATAAAATAAAAAAAAACAAAAAAAAAACACAAAAGGTCCTTTAATTTCCAGAATACATTATGTTGATTCCGATTCTCACATAAATGCCACATGTGATAAACTGTTTTGCTTCAGACAAAACGCAGCAATGTTTAAAAGATTTCCTGTGTAAAAATCATAATCGAAAGGTTATGGGCCAGTGTTTATTGAATTTTGCACCATACAATGTTAAAAATGTTAAAGCATACATACATACATACATACATACATACATACATACACATTAAGTTGAAAAAAAAGAAAAGAAAAAACCACATAAATTAATGTGAAAAAGAGGTATTCTATGAACTTGACCTTATTACAGACGCCTAATGTTGTGAAGACACCCATTTTGACTGTAATGCCAGTTTTTGTGTGAGAGGCACCCATTTTATTGGTAGAAACCCATTTTTTTCCCATTTAGTGGCTCTGTTTGTAGAAATGGTCTATTGTATTTTAAGTTATAGAGCTTAGTTATAAGGTGAGTTCTAAACATTCACATCAATTCCTGAGCCCTAGAATAAATGGAAATATGGGAACCCATTTTGACATAAAATGGTAGGTAGCCCACTCTGAGGCTTTTGTCTGCATGTGTGTGTGTGTGCTGTGCATGCATATACATGTGCGTGCGTGTGTCCAACCAAGTGAACAAGGTCCTAGAGCCTACACAGGCCCACATACACTTCTTAACCCTTTTAGCTCCAGGATCCCATTTCTCAAATTGTGGAGGTGTTGCTTAACTCATTCTACCCCAACACCGAAATCCTTAAATTTTGCCGATGTCGTCTGAAGACTGCATTGCAGTGCAGGACACAGATCGACCATGATAGTGTAAGGGTGATGCCAGAATAGCTTGGCGCCTATAGGCGCCAAGCTATTCTGGCATCACCCTTGAACTGTCATGGTTGAACCTCATCTTCCTCTGGTGTGTCTGGGGTAGAATGAGTTAAAGACTATGTACCAGTTGCAAGGTGTGGAGTGACCATGATAATAAGGGTAGTGCCAGATGAGCTTGGCGCCTTCAGGCGCCAAGCTGATCTGGCACTACCTTTGAATTATCATGGTCAATCCATCTCCTGCTGTAGGGGCTTGACGCTAAATGGGCTAACCACAATGACGCGTGACACAGGCAAATGTTGACAGGACATAACATCAGCAAAGTGTGATTTCATGTCGGTCTGTTCTAGAGTTCCACTCACTTGGGAACCAGATGGGTCCGGGCCCACACCAGTTGCTGTTGTCACCAAACAGTTTGGTGTGACTGCGAGATACTGACAGCTGGTAGTCAACAAAGTATGTCTGCTGCCCCACCTCAAACTTGAAAGTTTTTTTCTCGTGCACCTGGACAGGTACATAACAGGTGTTGCAGGTCATTACATCAGAGAACGGCAGTTAAGTCTAACATGTGTGCTGGTCTGTGAGTTTGGATCTTATGGCTGATTGAAGATCTGTAGCAAGAAAATCACAACCCACCACACAAGTTTCATAGTCTGTGCATGTGTACAGTCCACATTACCCCCCTTGTACCATCACATTTGATCTGAGGAGTGACTGAAATGCTACATTATGCACATGATTTTGCATTTGTTTTGTACGTCAGTATATAAAAATATATTCAGAACTGTCATTGTATTTAGAAAGTAGCAAGCACCCAATTTTGCATTTCTTTTCTAAGCGTGTTTCTTTCTCCGTTGGGTACTTTTTTGTAAGTCAGTATATTCAGAACTTTAATTGTATTCAGAAGGTAGCACCAAATTTGAAAATGTTGACCTAGGGTTCCAAGTGCCCCCCCGCCCCCCCCCCCCCCCACCTCTTTGCACATACTGCCAATGGTGTTGTCAACATTATTGATGCATGTACAAAGAGCAGGGGGTGGGGTGGGGTGGGGTGGGGGTGTTTGGAGGGGATGAACACTTCTTCTGTGGAGGAAAATTAAAAAGATTCAAATACGAGACATAGATCCTCATGAGCCCAGCATTGCGTGGGCTGATGAGGATATATATGTCTGTTGCTGAAACCACGTTGCACCCATGTTTCCCGGACAACTGGGATTTCTTGACACTGAATAAAGCAAGATTTGAGAGAGACGCCCTGTGACCACATTGTACTCATGTTTCCCGGACAAGTGGGACTCTGTTACGTGGTAGAATTATGGTCGTAGAAATGAAAACTACACCAAGCGCACACACGTAGAGTTCTTTAAAATAAACCTCGTTCAGCTGCAATCCGTCACACGTGGCTTAAGGATGTAGACAATACTGGAGTAACAGTTCCAACAATATTTAATTCAGCGATGCGATATATATCCACACAGTAATGCACTTTCTCTTCTGCAATGTCCACATTGTGACACAAAGTTTCTCATACAGAGCGTCTCTCCCAATAAACTACGTGTCTCTACAACTGACAAAGCAAGACAATGTACCCCCGGGCTTTCCCAACGCCCTCCTTATATATTATAATACTACGAAATTCCAGAACCGTCTATGCAAATCATACAACGCGACCAATCAGAACGAAACACGCAGCCGAAGCTCATTAAAATAAAATTTCCAGAAAAACTATAACAGGCTACAAAAACTCGGCTGCTCACTTCAGCTCTAAATTCTAGCGCATAATGAAGACACATAAAAGTATGGTATCCCTATCACCACGTTCCATGATAGCTCAAAAAGGTACAAGAACATTTCCAAAACAAAATAAAGGCTGCTCAATCCACGCGCACAGGAAAACAAAAAGTAGCGTAATGTTGCGATGCCAACTAACCGACGTGACACTAACGATGTCACCAGACAGTGCGACCTGTTTAGAACGTTCCGGACTAAACTTAACAAAACGAAATCGGTTCTACTCATGAACAAAAGACTGAAATTCTTACTAAAAAAAAAAACACGTGAAACATAACCGTGATAGCTGAAATAAACATCGGATCGTTATCTACGAATAACACATGTATGCTCTCACAGGATAACACAACCACAATCGTAACAGACTCTTTGACACGGAATAAAGCAAGAATTGAGAGAGACGCCCCGTGACCACGTACAGAGAAGGGGTGAAGATTGTGCTGTGTACCTTTGACAGAGAGCGGATGCCGTACAGCGATAGAAACTCATTTTCGTCCAGCAGATAGTGGAGGACACGCACCAGTTGATCCTGCTTGACCACCGTCAACAGCAGCATGTCCTAGTCATTTCCATTTTTTTCTGACTCGCGACATGATTTGTAACACCAGCAGAACCACAAAGTCAGTCAGCCACAAAGGCAGTCAGCCACGAAAGTCAGTCAGCCATAAAGTCAGTCAGCAACAAAGTCAGTCAGCCATAAAGTCAGTCAGCCACGTCAGTCACTTGAACCTTGAACAACAGCATAACCGCAAAGTAAAACAACTGCAAAGTCAGTCACATGGCGTTTAAACACAAAGTCAGACAGACAGACAGACAGACAGACAACCTCAAAGTCAGTCACATGGCTTTTAAAGACAAAGTCAGTCAACCTCGCAGTCAGTCAACCATAAAGTCAGTCACATTACCTTTAACATGTATCATTTGGAATATACCAGTGTGTGAAATAAGTTGGACTAACTTCAAATAGTTGAAGCCAAGTGCCATAATAGCTTGGTACCTCTGGGCGCCAAGCTATTCTGGCACCACCCTTGAGCTCAAGCCGTTGGTCTATATGGTTATCTGTAAGTACTATAATGTGTAATGTCGCCCTTCTGACACCAAAATTATGTAGTGTCGCACTTCTGACACCAAAATTATGTAGTGTCGCCTCACCCCAGCCTTCGACACCAAAATCTGTAGCGTCGCTGACCGTGTGCAATGTTTATGTGACCGGTGAATGTGTATGTAAATGTTTGCTCGTGTCAGGATGCCAAGTTCACACACACAAGCACAGTCACTCGCACTCGATACTAAATACAATAAAACATGTGAAACGAAGATCGCATTTCGTATATATATTGCAGTACAGGCTAATAAGGCTAAAGCGACAACAAATGCCCCGGCATGAGGCCGTTAGAGATAGGAAAACTGACAGTTGATAGGCACCACTCCCCCAATCAATTAATTATTCTAATCAACTAGCCATTTAGACAAACCCACTCCAACCAATACACCCAATACCTTTATTACCTAGCCATTTTAGTTCCACTCCAGAAATCATTCAAGCTACGTTTTTTGATCAGCTACCAACCCGCGATTATTAAGGCAGATCCCCCACTCCCACCTAAATAATTAATGCTGTCATTGACTACTATCAGCCGTTTTCGGGAAATGATTACTTGCGTCATTGTGGAAATTCCCGTTAGGTGTAATTGCCACATCACCCCACCCAAAAGTAAGTGACGTCAATGTTGCCAATAACAACGCCATGTGTCAACTCGTGACCCTAGTCTCGTGATCAAGTATTGCGTCGTTGAGACGTTCGTAGGGCGTGAAGACGAACATTCTCGATCTTTCCATTACTTTGTGTTGGAGTGCGGTTGTGTTCTCAGAGTGACGGACTAACTTATCCGGTGATAGCACTAAATCTTGTAAAATATCCTACGTGGTGAGCGGTAAGTGACTGTTAATTGAACGCTGACTAACGTAAGTTACAAATGACTGGTAGTTTGACGATAATTTGTCTGTTATGGACCAAATGTGAGGTGTTTTTGCCGCGGCTCATGTAAGTGAAACTGACTTTACATAGGTGATAATAACGAGTCTGACATGTTAAGGTCTGTGGTAAGCCCGTCTACACGGAACACGTTAAATCTGTTGAGTAACGGTTAAGAAATGAGAGTAGAACACAGACTCTTAACATAAAGTCTTCAATATTCTGTTTACCCCCTTGCCGTTGACGCCGTCAGCGCGGACTGCAGACAGTGTCATTCAGTTGAGTACAGCGAGGACAGAGACAGAACACAGAGTTAAATGACTCTTAACATAAAGTCTTCAGTCTTCTATCATAACACCCTTGCCGTTGACGCCGTCAGCGCGGTTATTAATAGCGCGGACTGCGGACAGTGTCATTCAGTTGAGGACAGAGACAGAACACAGAGTTAAATGACTCTTAATACAAAGTATTTAATCTTCTAATGACACCCTTGCCGTTGACGCCGTCAGCGCGGTTTTAAAATAGATTGTACGTAGCAACCACCGCTGGTGGTAAATAGCGCGGCGTGGGCTCAGCGGCCTGTAGAGCAACCAAAAACATAGACAGAACACAGAGTTAAATGACTCTTAATACAAAGTCTTCAATCTTCTGTTTACCACCTTGCCGTTAACGCCGTCAGCGCGGTTTTAAAATAGATTTTACGTAGCAAACATCGCTGGCGCGCGGCGTGCAGACAGTTTCATTTGAGTATTGGTGCAGACAAATACGTCACTAGCTGCAATGCGGAAGTTGCCGATCTACTTATATTTAGCGGCCTGTAGCTCTGTAGCAAGCAAAAACAGAGACAGAACATAGAGTTAAATGACTCTTAATACAAAGTCTTCTATTGACACCCTTGCCTCTAACGCTGTCAGCGCGGTTTTTAACATAAACACTGACATAGGGACTTAGTAACGTGACTAAGTACACAGTCGCCGCGTCTATATCGTGTCATACAACTGAAATGCGGTGAAGTTTTCTGCGGACTGGAGTCTACAATATTCAAGCATGCTGAATAAAGATTTTGTGTCTGTCTGTCTGTCTGTGTGTGAGTGCTTGTGTGTGTTTGTAGGTATGTGTGAGTGCATGCATGTATGCGTCTGTGTGTGTGTGTATGCGTGTGTCTGTCAGTGTGTGAGTGCATGTATGTATGTATGTGTGTGAGTGTTTGTGTGTGCGTGTGCATGCACGTATGTATGTATGTGTGTATGAGTGTGTTTGTCTGTCAGTGTGTGAGTGCATGTATGTATGCGTGTGCATGCTAGTATGTATGCATGTGCATGCGTGTATGTATGTGTGCGAGTGTTTGTGTGTGTGTGTGCGTCTGTGCGTGTATTTATGCATGTGTATATATAGTTAGTGTTAGAGATATGATAATTTCAAGAACATTTATACCATTGACTCTACGTCAATACCCCAAAACACAGTTATTTAATAATAACCACACACACACAAAACATTCTTATATACACTTGATACAAATTTAAGTTACCTACAGACACTTGTTAACAAATTTCCAAAGTCACCTACAACCGCTAACTAACTTTACAGGTAACTTTGAAGTTAGTTGGTGCAAGTTCTGATAAGTGACTTAAAACAAGTTCTTACAAGAACCTAATCATAAGATCTTGTAAGTTATTGAACCAAGTCAACAACTTACTTGGACAGATTTCCCAAGTTACAAGGACAACGTAAAATCTTTTTTTTTAGTCTGGTGGAGGGGCAGATGGTGTTAGGTAGGCAGGGGTGAAAGGCATGACATCTCTTTGCGAAGTGTATGACAAAAATAATGGATTACCAAAACCTATCGTTACTTGCTTGTAAGTTCTCGAACTTTTTTCATAGTTTCTTCTACGCTTATCTTTTTTCCTTGTTCTAAAAAAGATTTCTTTAGCTCTTCAACATTTACAGCCTGACTACGCATCTTATTCTGTATTTCAGACTTTTGTTGTTTATAGTTGGCCAAATCATCCTGGACTCTTTTAAATTCATTATCGTCAATTTCATTATCTTCCAAAGATTTACTAATAATAAGTTTCATACTCGTCAGCTTAGCTGCTGCGAGCGTACTTAATGCTTCATGCTTCTGCAACTTAGTATAAAATTTTTTGTTAAGGGCTTCCATACCAAAGCATGCCAGGCTTGTGGCAAGGCCAACAGCTTCAACAGCAATTCCTACGACACTTCCCACCCCCGTTGCAAACAGAGTTATACCTCCTACAGATAATCCGGCCGAAACCATCCCCATGGCCATTGATGTGTTGTGTACAGAATTGAAAACCGTATTGTAACGGCATTTACACCTCGAGTATTTTGCTTGTTCTTCTTCCAAATACTTCAACGCTTCTGTAATATTCATTAAACGGAATGAATCTGCCTTTAATGTTTTATCACGCTCAATAGGCTCAAGCTGCTCAGGTGGTATTTGTGGATACAAGTTCACCATTTTTTATGACAAATATTTTTTTAATCAGCAATTACATTTTGCAACTCTTCAAAAGTATACAATTTGCTGGCATAATAAAATGCAACAAGATCAATGTGTTCAAGGTTTATGTAAGTTAGACGAACAAAAGTTGTTTTGTCAACCACCACCTTGACAGCGGGAATACTGCTCGAAACATTAATAACATCATTATTTTTTGTAATGGCAATAAAGACCTTTGATGATTCTGTTACTGTTTCATTCCATGTAAGTTTAATTCCTTGTGCTATATTTGCATCTTTTGCAGAAGCAACAGATTTCATGATAATTTCAAATACTATTGTCACTTCTCTAGCCATGACTAAGCTTGCTGGCATAAACACAACAGAAGTATCTGATCTACCCTTTCTAGTTGTAAGAAGATACCGCCGTCTCTCATAATTTTCAAATTTCAGTTTTTCTCTGCTATTGTTGTCTGGGGCAAAACTTGGAACAAGGCTTACAATAAGCGGCCAAGAATTAACAACCTTCCTAAACACTAAGGCGCCTTCATCATCAGTGTATACATAAGGACTAATAAATTCAATCTTTATGTCCCAGTCAATTGTGGGTGGTGGTGTAGGCACAGGTGAAACAACCCACTTACTACCTACATGTATTAAGTTGTAGGGCGAATTATTTACAGGTGGAGTAGGTACAGTAACATCACGCAGCTGACCAAGTTTAGGAATCTGTCTTTCACCGTCTTTCATGTCAACAATTACTTTCCTCTTGTACATGCCATTTGAATCAAGTTCAAAACCATATATTTCTCCAACATCCCCTTCCTTCTCAAAATCCTGTACGTCTGCCAAATCTTTCAACTCTGTTACTGGACATGCAACTGGTATGATTCTCGGCTTTGGACCACCACTCATTTTTTATAAACAAAAATAAAATTATTTAATTTCCAACACAACACTAAAATCATGCATAACAACTGGTTTGTCATCCTGATTAGTTACAGATAAACACAGTGATTCAAAGAAACTAGAACCTAATTTTTTAAACTGCAAATTAGGAAATCTAACAACCACACTTTCACAATAGGGTGCAGTTCCAGCTGGTAAGCATCTCAGCAAAGTTGAAGGCTTTCCATTGTGAACATTCTCAGTTGTGTTCAGTTCTTTTAAATAAACATTTAGCACTGTGTGTACTGACAAATGAACAGGATATCTTCCAGTTATTCTTGGTTTTTTTGGTGATAGTAGACGTTCGACTGATTGTGACCAATCTTCATCTAGATGTGTTATTTTTTTACCTAAAAATCCAAGTAATAATAAAAGACTAATTGATAAAGAAAACTGACCACTTTTTGGAAATTCAATTGTAACAAGTAAATTAGCTGGGTTTAAAGTTGCTTTAATTTTAAATTCATTTTGAAGCCATTCAGCTAAAGTACAAAAGTCATAATACCCAGCTCGTAAAGTATCACCCTTCTCAATACCATCAAGAGTTCCACTTACAGAATAATTTTCATCATCCGTTACATTAAACCACTTTACTGTATAAAACATTTCATGGATAGCCACAGCCTTGTTACCATCTCGATTATCGATTCCATTAGTTAGCCACACTGGTTTGCTCGTGTCAAGATTTGTTAAGGTTATAAACATTTTTATTATCACATAAACAAAAAGCACAATGGAATTTAAATCACCAACAATTGCCATTGTAAACGCGTTTCAATTTAACGTGGA
Organism: Semisulcospira habei; assembly: GCA_036245525.1. Taxonomy (NCBI): domain Eukaryota; kingdom Metazoa; phylum Mollusca; class Gastropoda; family Semisulcospiridae; genus Semisulcospira; species Semisulcospira habei. Next base: position 12,708 of record BTPG01000008.1, on the reverse strand, counting down.
TGCCAAGTATAATGTTGCACCAACTTATGACCAGAAAATAATTCAACTAAATCAGCTTGATATAGCTTTGTCTGAAGGAGATTTATTTCAAGTGAAAGTGCCAAATCCTTATGAGCATTACCTAAACCCTCCAATTACAGATGACTCTACTGCAAGAAAGTGGTCTTCAAGCCCACTACAGATGTTTAAAAACCAACTTAACTTTGCTATACTATGCTCAACTACAGGCTGTGGCGTTTCTTTTACAGACCATTTGAATCACCCAAACAAACTGATTAAGTCTGTCTATCGTTTCCACATGTATTACCAGCTTAGAAGAATACTGTCAGAACTGCATACCCCACTGCCCACTGAATCCAGTTTTAATCAGTTTAACAATCCCATGGATTTGAAAGCATTTGAACGGATCTGTAATGAATTTAACATCAGTACAAAGTATGACTTAACACAAAAACTTGATGATCACAAAGGCATGGGCACATTGTATTATGCTATGAGTCACAGACAATACCCTCAAGATTATTACCCTGGGTACACTTCATTCTCATCTAAATCTGAAGTCTGGTTAGGATCAATAGAGCAGAAGCAGACTAATGCGTGGACCACATTTGTCTTAGATAAGAGTGACGGATTTACTCAAGCAGGAGTCGAACGCATAAATGAGTCTATCAGAACATATGTGTGGTGTATTCTAGGAGCACAAGCTCAAACAAAATCAAACATTTTGAATGGAAGTGGAAAGTTCGATTCACAAAAACAGTTTCTCGCTAATCTTGAAGATTCAGTAAATTCATCAGTTGATCTCCCATCTAGCATACAACGTTACCAAGACGTTCTCAGATATGCTAGATCAAAAGTTGACTTTGTAGTTGGTATTGGGTTATACATGTTGCCATCAGACCTTCAACTTCAAATGGGGACAATAACAAATTATAATAATGAAATAGTTGTTGCAGGTGTTGGTCAGAAATTAGGACTCAATCAATCTGTAAACTTGGGGGCCACAACCACACATGTACAGTCATTAAAACCATTACAGACAGTAACACCCCCGGCCACGGCAGTAACAGCTCCAGCTTTGACACCGGTACCCATAACGATAACACCAACACCAATCCTTGACACACATGAGTCAGAGAGAACAGCATTGGTAATAGGTCTCACTGGATTAGGGGTATTACTTCTTTACCTGTTTCATTAAATAACCCACCATTAACCCTCCTACTGTAACCAAAAAGACCCACACATGCTCTGCCATAAACCCTACTGCCTTCGCTGCAGTACTAATCAACCAACTGACAACCGTGCCTATAATGCCAGGCAACGCGTCTACTGCTTTCAGAGCCAATTTCTTAAGCAAGTCTGATATGTGAGACAGTTGTTTCTTTACCCACGACTGTAAGTCTTTTGGATCTGTGGGGACTGGGGTTGGTGGTGCTGGAGGTGGAGAACCACCCCCGGAGACAGCCAACACAACTGTACTGATAATAAACCCCAGAGCTGTAATTAAACTGGCAATTGTGATACCCTGTTCTCTGAAAAGTGTTTTAAGTCTCTCAGCCAGAGTAGTGTCTTCATGAAGTATTTTCTGAATAGTTTCTCTAATCCTGTTGACCTGTGTTTTCAGTTTTTGTCTCCCAATACTAATCGCTTCTAACCTCGCTGATCTTTCTATCTGCAAATCATTTAATCTGTGTTGAATTCTTTTTTTCATTTCTGTGTCTGCTGTAGCCAGTTTCTCTTTTTCACGTTCTATGTGTTTATCAAGCTCTCCCAGTTTGGCAAGATTATTAACCATCTCACCTCTTATTGTCTGCAGTGATTTATCCAATCCCATAATCTCCCTCATTGACAAAGGTGGATCATCTATTGTTTTCATAACATCATTTATTTGTCCTTCAGTAAATGAAGTTTCTTGTATCACTGTGTTTGCTATTTCTGGTAGGCTTGTTATTGGTGCCATTTCAATCTCTTGCCCCGTTGGCAACTTTGTTTGCGTGTCGTGAAGCACACTAACAAGTCTTGGGGGAACAGGAGACCCTCCAATACCAAGGTATCTTGCCAACCCAGAGTTACCACCGACTTCACCTTTAATTGTACTTAAAGCTCTAAACTTAGAAGGATTATTTTTATGTGTTAGATTTATTTTCCCTCTGTCTGTATTTACAAATAAGTGTCCTTTATCATATTCAAACTGATTAGGATCTATTACATCTGGGTGGACACCAACACTGTCATAAAATGAGTTTACTTTGTCTTTTAATAGTTCGTGATACATACTAGAACTAGTTACCATTCCAGTCATATCTGTTGCACCAGTATCATAGTCATTCATGTCATCCATTTCAAAATCTTCATGATTAAATCCTCCCGCTGCCTTTGTTTTATTAATTTATTATTTTTTATTGTGCATAATAAAAATGACAGTCTTACGGATCAAAGTTAGACCCATACAGAAAACTACGTGAGCCTCTGGGTGTTAAGGGCATAAGACAATCAATCATCATCACAAACAATCCAAGTACCATAGACCAGAACCAAACACTTACAGTCAAGTTTCCAAACCTAGGACCCAGTGACGTTATTGTTCCTGGCACTGCACGCCTTGCTTTTAATATTGAACTATCATCAGACGCAGACGTGAACAGAACACTAGTTAACAATCTTGGCAGAGCAATTGTTAGAACTATTAAAGTAAAACTTGAAGGACAGGAAGTGTTTAGTCTTGATGACTCAGATGTATTCTACTGTTACAAAGACCTTTGGCTAACAAGAGAAGAACGAGAAGACCGTATTTACCAAGGCATACAGCCAGATAATGTTGGTAAACTTCGAATCGACGCCGGAGATAAAGTAACTAATACAGCCATGGATGTTATAATGGCCGAAACATATGGATCCAGATTCTACATTCCACTTGAGTTTGAAATCCTAACAGCTCATCTGCCTTATTACCAAGGAGCACTGAATGACCGTCTGAGTTTTGAACTAACCTTCAATGACTACTCCAAAGTTATTAAATCATCTGATCTAAATGCAACATATAAGATCTCTAACATTTCCTTGGAATATGAAATTGTCACACACACTGAACTAGCCAGACTCATACAAAATCAGTATCAGTCAAGACTACCAATTTATTATGACAGGGTGATTAGACATAGTTTAATACCCAAAAGACAAAAGCGACCCAATGTGGAACATAAACTTAAACACGCCTGCTAGGTCACTGAAAGGTATTTTTATGTTGTTTATTGAACCAGCGGCTCCATACAAACGGGATTCAGAAAAATTCTACAATCCTAAGATTACACATTTGTCTTGTACAATCGAAGGCCGCCCTAATCAAGTGTACGCATCTGGAATGCTGCCTTATCAACACTACAATGAGATCACAAAGTATTTTGCGGGTGGAAGGATTAGAGATAAACCAGCAAACATTGCGTGCAAAGATCTACATCTGTATGACGTTAGGATTGGTCAATACCTGACAAACAAGTATGCACTGTGGTTAGACCTGCGTAGTACAGATGATGACTATCTTCATGGGTCAGGACGAACTGTTGAGAATGGTAGTGATGGGATTACAATTCAGATACAAAAGAAGGTTGAAACTGCTGCAGCCATAAATATATATTTGTACCTGATATATGACGCACAACTCAATATTGCAGAAAGCAGACTGAGTGGACACATATATTAAAATTATATTGTGTATTAAAATGAACCGGGGCTTAATGACACTCGATCCACACTGTGGCTTATTTGTTGGTGCCACAGGGTGTGGGAAAACTGAATTTGTACTTAACCTCTTACAAACAAGATACATCCACCACTTTGAAAACATTGTAATATTTTGTCCAACAATCAAACACAACAAAGCTTATCACAATCATTTATTCATTTGGACTGACAACAACATTTACTTAGTTGACCCTGAGAAAAAACTGAATGACTACCTACAATATTTTTACAAGCAATTTGAAGGACAGCCAACGTTGTTTGTTGTTGATGACTGCTCTGCAGAGAAAGACATTGTCAAGAAGAGAAACACATTAGCAGAACTTGCTTTCAGTGGCAGACATGCAAACATAAGTGTATGGATTCTCACTCAGAAATATAATGCTGTACTGAAAGATTTTCGAGAACAGTTAAAGTTTATATGTTTGTTTTACTGTAAGGATCGTGACAGCTTTGAAGACTGTCTCAGAGAAAACGATGTCATCCCAAATAAGCATGAATGGGATGATGTAAAAAATAAACTGAAATCAACTAAGCATCTAAAGCTCATTTTAAAGACAGATCAGCCCACAGGGTATGGGTTAGTAAATTAATTTATACTTTTAGTTTGTCTATAAAAATGACAGACGGACAAAAGGAGCAAAATTGGCCTATTGGTGAAATCATAGATATTACATATTGCTTTAAAGATGTTAAATATGTAAGCCAGCTTTATAATAAAGAGTCACCTGGTAATTTATTTATGTTACCAACAACACTGTATATGTCTGGTAATATAACTTTATGTGTTGATAATCCATTTATAAAAAAAATAACTGTTGATATTAAGACACAGTCATTTACTGTTAATGAATATTTAAGTGGTTGGTTTGCTAAATTGTGTAGTGATTTAGCAAAAGAACTATATAAAATAAATTTATATTTTAACGTTGTTACATTTAATAAAATGGTATTGCACATACAAAACCAATAATGATGATTGAGTCAGTGTGTAAACAAATCTGTTTTGTAGGAGTTACAGTCAATAAAGTGCCATTTTCATTATATAATTTTCTATTTATTTTTTTGTCGGACAAATAAAAAAGATGGACAACCATCAAAGATTAAGAAACGTGTTTCACACAACTGACTTACCTATATCTAATATTTACAATGTCTATGAATCAATAGAAAGATCTTTTTTAGTCATACAAAATAACCTTCTTTCTGATAGTGTAAAGATTCAGATTGTTGCAAAAATAGAATTTGCCAGAGATGTTGGTGAAGTTATTGTAACGTATATCTCGACAAGGCAGCACACAGTTAATTCGAGAAGAGAACTAGAGAAAGTGTTTAGAGAAAGATTGTTACCAGACTTCCATGAAGCAATTGACAGAGCAGAAATGCAAGGGTCTGGCTGGCATGAAGGCCTTGTACATGAACTACAACTGAAGGAGTCAAGATATCATCCTATACTAGGTAAATCATGGATACCACTTCCAACTGAGGTTGCAAACAAAAAGGCTGTAGTCAATATTCAAAACAATGACAACTATTGTTTCATGTGGTGTGTGCTTGCTAAACTGCATTTTGTAAAAGCAAAACCTGAACGTGTATCAAACTACACCAAATTTGTAAATGAACTCAACTTCAGTGGCATTGAGTTCCCTGTTAAAATAGAGGACATAGACTTGTTTGAAAAACTAAATCCTGGTATATCTGTGAATGTGTTTGTGTGGGAAAATGAATCTGAGAATAAGTTACAGCCAATTAGAGTATCTCCAATTGCCCCAACCTATGGGCAGCCAGAAGATAAACATGTTGACATGTTGCTAATAAGATCTGGTGATAACTTTCACTACACAATTATCAGAAGTATGTCAAGACTAATTCATCATACAACAAAACATGACGGTAAACAGGAATTTTGTAAAAAATGTTTACAGAGGTTTTCCTCCATAAAATTAGCAGACAAACATGTTTTACATTGTAGGTCAGCTGATGACATACAAACTGTACTTAAGTATCCAGATCCTGGTAGTCAAGTGTATTTTAAGAACTATGGGAATCAGCAAAAGCTGCCGTTTGTAGTGCATGCAGATTTTGAATCACTCGTTGTTCCATATGAGGGTCCTGTTCCAGAGTCATTACCAAAGACTATAAAATTGAGTGACCAAGTGGTGTGTTCTTTTGGATACATTCTTGTTAGGTCAGACGGTCTTCATTCAGAACCTGTTATCTACAGGGGTGAAAATGCAGCATGCCTGTTTTTAACAGAAATGAGACAACTGTATAGTCAGGTAGTACAATATCTCACAACATGTCAGATGCCTTTGGTGATGACAGAAGAAGACAAACTAAAATTTGATACAGCAGAGACGTGTTGGATTTGTGAACAGCCTCTGGGAGGTGATAAAGTTCGTGACCACGATCACATAACTGGGCGTTACAGAGGTGCTGCACATAACAATTGTAACTTATTATTAAAAACAGATCCTAAGACATATAAGTTACCAATCTTTTTTCACAATCTGAAGGGATATGATTCACACATCATCATGCAGGCTGTTGATGAGTCTTACAGAAAAATTAGTTGCATTGCCCAGACAACTGAGAAGTACTTGATTGTACATTGATTGTACATTGCTTAACGTCCCGACAGCAACAAGGCTTTCTCAGGACGTGCCTGCACTGCTTGTGAAAAAAAACCTAAACAGAACATTGAATGTATGTCGCCAGCCGGTCAAATACATTAAATAAACCTAACACATGGGGCCTAAATAAAGCCAAGACCATCTAGCAACACACATCCAATATCAAGAGCTACAGGCAGTGCAGACAGTAGGGAGAGTTTTAAAAAGGCAAATACAGGTGAATGGACCTCGGGTAGACAGAAACACATGCCCCAGAATAGAGAGAAAAACTCACCCTGTGGGGCTGACCAGGGTGACCCTGGGAACTAAAAAGTACCTAACCCCACCCAAGTCCCCCAGGGCAAACCCGGGTGGGGGGAGAAGTACTTGACTTTTAGATTGGACAAATTAGCATTTTATGACTCCATGCAACATTTGTCTTTAGGTCTTGCTAGTCTGGCAGAAGGACTGAGTGAGTATCCAATAACAAGTAAATATTTTGAGCCGGACTTGATTAAAAAAGGTGTTTATCCATATGAGTACATCAGTGACTGGGTAGTTTTTGAGGAAAGGAGACTGCCTCCAAAAGAGAAATTTTATTCTACACTAACTGGTAAAGGTATTTCTGACTCTGAATACCAGCATGCACTTGATGCGTGGGAAAAACTAGGGTGTCAGACAATTGGTGATTACCACGATCAGTACTTAAAGGCTGATGTCTGTTTGCTAGCAGACGTATTTGAAAGTTACCGTGAAAAGGGTTTGTTACACTACAAGCTTGACCCTGCTTGTTACATAACTAGTCCTGGCATGACATGGGATGCATTTTTGAAATCCAGTAAGATATCTATAGACCTGTTGTCTGATCGTACGATGGGTGAAATGGTGGAACGTGGATTGAGAGGTGGTATTAGTCTAGCAGCAAACAATTATGGCAAGGCCAACAACAAATATCTTGACGACTTTGACCCCTCAAAGCCAATGTCATTTATTACATACTTGGATGCTAATAATTTGTATGGATTTGCAATGTGTGAATTGTTGCCATTAAAAAACTTTTGTTTGTATGATTTGTCACAGTATGGCATAAAAAAATTAACAAAATATATTATGGATCGAGGTCAAAATGATGAAAAGGGTTGGATCTTTGAAGTAGACTTGGAGTATCCACACCATTTACATGATTACCATAATGATTATCCATTAGCAGTTGAGAAACTGAGTTTGACTGGGAAAAAAGAAGACACCAAACTTGTACCAAATTTGAATGACAAATTCAATTACGTTTGCCACTATCGATTGCTGCAGTTTTACATCAGACATGGGTTAGTACTAAAGAAAGTTCACAGAGGAATTCAATTTGATCAGAGTGCTTTCATGAAAGATTACATAATGAAGAACACAACCCTTCGTGCGAGAGAAGGTAACACTGCATTTGACAAAGACTTCTTTAAGCTTATGAACAATGCCTGTTTTGGCAAGACAATGGAAAATCCTCATCACCGCAAAGATGTGAGACTGGTCACAACTGAATCGGGTGCAATTAAACTTACAAGTAAGCCTCAGTACACAGGGTATAAAGAATTTCATTCATCATTATATGCAGTGTCACTCAAAAAAAAGATTGTTAAACTGGACAAGCCAGTATTTATAGGTATGGCTATTCTGGAGTTGTCAAAATTATTAATGCTTGAATTTTATTATGATTACTTCAAACCAAAATATCCTGAGTGTCGTCTGCTATACACTGACACTGACTCTATGATCATTGATGTGCCTACTGAAGACTTTTATGAAGACATGAAAACAGAGTTACACATGTATGACACGTCTGATTATCCTAAAGATCACCCACTGTTTAGCACACAAAACAAAAAAGTGCCTGGTAAGTTTAAGGATGAACTAAATGGTGTGCCAATAGTTGAGTACGTTGGACTGAGGTCAAAAATGTATTCAATACTGCACCAGAAAGGTAGTCAGTCGAAAGCCAAAGGAATTAAAAAAACAGCAATAAAAAATAAAGACATTCGTCATGAACATTACAAGCAAGTGTTAGATGGTGCATTAATGCCTGATTATCCAAACAAGACACTAAGATCAAACAAACATAATATTGAAATGATTCAAACATATAAAAAGTCTCTAGCAGTTGGGGATACAAAAAGAGTGTTTCACACTAAGGAAAAAGCTTATGCACCAGGTCATTACAGGCTCAAGTTATCTGAAGAAATAGCTGATAATCTGCTTGATAAACTAATTGATGAATTGAAATTGTTAAAAATGAGTAACGGTGTCTGGGGGAATAATCTGTAATTCTTCTCTGACAAATGCCCTCTTTGGTGCAGGCTCATACAGATAATATATTGTTGCATTAGCTGAAGGAACTATTTTTTTTATATTATGAACAGATGTAGACCAAATTGGATCAGTTGCCCTACGTCTAACGTCATTTTCAGCCTCACCAGGTTGATACAAATATCTCACCTGTTTTGTAAATAAGTTAGTGTCTGGAGGTGTTATTGCTTTTATTTCTGACGGTATTGTTTTCAATTTAATAGAATCAACAGGTTTAGGGTGACCATCATTATTCATTGCTTTTATCACAGAAGGTAATCTTTTAACCCACTCAGTGTTACGTGCGTCATGCATGAGTTCCTTAGAATACTGATAGCTAAAAAGTCTCTCCGATAATTGCTTGTTAAAGTTTTCAACAATTGCCTGTGATCTATGCAAGCCTGGAATACCGCGTCTAACCAGTACGCCATGCTTTGCAAATAATTGATTAACAGCCCCTTTAAATTCACTCCCATCATCAACCTGCACAAGCCTAGGGTATTTTAAAGGACCTCGACTATATATTTTTGATAATGCAGTGGCCACTGTTACAGCTTTTTTGTCAGTTATGGGTTCTGCATCCTTATACCTTGAAGCTATGTCAACAACAGTTAATGCATACTTGTATCGTTTCTTTCTTATTGTGTCATGCGGAAGAAACAGGAGGTCCATTTGGTGTGTGTCATTAGGTGATGTGTTTTCAAAATGAGGCCTTGTTATTTTTCTTGGAGCAGGAAGATATATTTGCCAAATTGCCTGTTTTTTAAGCCACTGTTTTATTTGGTTAACATCTCCACCCACAGCAGCATGTAATTTTTTTTATTGCAGTATTCCCTTTCCAGTAGCCAATTGGGGAGTAATATATTTTTGATAGTTTAGCGTCTGCCATTTTTTCTAGCAATATAAACTCCTGTAAAATATACTAATGTCATTCCTACTAGAACAAATATTATTTCTCCATTTCTTTGTTCTGAGCTTGGTTGGTAATAGTCGCTAAGTTTTGGTTGAGGAATAGATATGTCTTCACCAGTTACAAGATAGTATTCTTTGATCGCGTCATCAACATTTGAAAATGTATGCTGTGCATGACCCTCAAGTTTTAGTTTTTCATTAATAAAATCCATTTTTTCTATTCTTTGCTTCTCATAATCTTGTTGAGCTTGAGCTAGTTTTTCAGATGCCTCATTGTGGCGCTTCATTTCTTCTGCTGATTCTTCTTTACTCACTTTTGAAAAGAAATAGTTTGACCCACTGAAAGCTAATGCGTTAATAACTGCACCACCAATCATAACAGCTATAGTTGCCATATTTTTTATTTACTTAGAAATATTTTCTGGAATAATTCCTTGCTTGACTAGAAAATCTTTTGTTGCAATCGATGCTGTTATAACAACTACTAGCTTAGCACTGTCTTCGAAGTCTAATTTACTAAGGTCTGCTGATTTCATTTTGAGTAGACTTTTTCCCAGCATAGAATATGCTACTGCTAGTCCACTTATTACAGCGGAGTGATAGACAAGGTTCATTATGTTCTTTGTGTCGCTCATTTTCTTATACTACAAAAATTAAAATAATAAATTTATTTACTGCATGTAAAATGGGTCCAAAGGTTTTGGAACTGCTGGTAATGTGGAGACTTCTTCTTTTGTTTTTGGAGTGTTTGATTTTTTGGACACTGTTTGAGTGTTTGGTTTGTATTTTTTATATAATTGGTAACCTACGTAACCAAATCCGACAACAAATCCAGCAACTATATAATTTGTTGTTGTTTTAGTTGTTTTTTTTATCACTTTGTGGGGTATGTGTTGGTTCTAATGGTAGTGTCACTGATGATGTTACGTCAGTCTTTTCTGTTAATGCTTGAAGCTGTAATTTCTTTTGTCTGTTATATTCAGCTAATCTTTTCCCAGCCTCTATTCGACCTGGACTTTTAGTCTTAGTCACTGTTTGAACCTGTGTCAAGACATGGCTCTGTTGTGGAGTCGTCTCGTCCATTTTCTTCTAATTTAAAATTTATTTTAGAAAAATCAATATGACTACTAGTAACAAGTAAGGTTACAGCAGGTGCAAGGTAATTCCCAAACTTGTAAAACATAAGGCATGCTAATTTACCTATTGAACTTGAAACTATGGGGTTGCTTTCTAGATCATGTGAAAGGCTGTCACTATCAACAGGTAGGAAGTGACTTACAGCTTTTGTGTATAGGCAGACAAGAGATCGACTCAAATCACGTGTCATTAGTGAAGCGATGTGGTTTTCATATTTAGAATGTAGTTTAATTAGCTCATCAGCAGTAAGGGATTCTATGTCTTCTGTCATGTATTGTTTACCGAGAAAAGCTTTTGATTTTCCAGAAACAACAACAGAGATAAGCCTTTGTTTTTTAGAGTCTAAGTCTTTGTTCTCTACAGCACAGATATCACTTAGAAGTAGCAATTCGTCTTGATTCATTTTATAATGTAATATAATAATTTTGTTTAAAGAAGTCAATGGCAGCATTAATTATTTAGGGGGGATGGGGGATCTGGCTTAATAATCGCGGGTTGGTAGCTGATCAAAAAACGTAGCTTGAATGATTTCTGGAGTGGAACTAAAATGGCTAGGTAATAAAGGTATTGGGTGTATTGGTTGGAGTGGGTTTGTCTAAATGGCTAGTTGATTAGAATAATTAATTGATTGGGGGAGTGGTGCCTATCAACTGTCAGTTTTCCTATCTCTCCGTTTGAGAAAAATATATTCTCTGCTGGTCACAATGTACTCAAACGTTACTACAGTAGCGCAGCAAAGTACTATTATCTAAGTTGTGTCTCTAAAAAGAATGACAAAGTCCGAACAAAGGAGAATCTAGTAAAAGAACTAAGTCGGAGAGGCCATTATATAAAAGGAAGCCTCGGCAAAAATAACAAAGTCCAACTGAAGTGCCCTTTATAAAAGAAAGTCTATAAAAGTAGCTAAGACAGAGAGGCCTTTGTTAAAAGAAGACCTGTACAAAAATGACTAAGTCCAAAGCGCCCCTTTGTAAAAGGGAAGCCTCGGAAAACGGCAGAGTCCGAGGCGCCTGTTACAAAAGAAGAGCCCCGAAAATAACAGAGTCCAAAACGCCCTTTGTAAAGGGAAGCCTCGGAAAAACGACAGAGTCCGAGCCGCCCGCTATAAAGGATAACTATCAAAGAAAAATGGCAGAGTCCAAAAGGTCCTTGGATAAAGGGAAGCCTCGGAAAAACGACAAAGTCCGAGACGCCCGTTATCAAGAAAGACTCCAAAAAAATGGCAAAGTCTGAAGCGCCCGTTATAAAGGAAAACCTCGGGAAAATGGCAGAGTCCGAAGACTCCAAAAAAATGGCTAAGTCTTAAACGTCCTTTGATATTGGGAAGCCTCAGAAAAACGACAAAGTCTGAGACGCCCGTTATCAAGGAAGACTCCAAAAAAAATGGCAAAGTCCGAAGCGCCCTTTGTAAAGGGAAACCTCGGAAAAATGGCAAAGTCCGAAGCGCCCGTTACAAAGGAAGACTACAAAAAAAAAACACGGCAGAGTCTGGAGCACCCGTATAAAGGAAACCCTCGAAAAAATGTTTAAAGTCCGAAGACTCCAAAAAAACGACAGAGTCTGGGATTCCCCGTTCAAGTGAGGGCTCAGAAAAATGAGTCCAAAATGCTGGTTTGTAGAGAACTGGAAAAAGGCAAAGTCGAAACAGCAACTGTAGGAGCGTGGATAGCTCAAATCCACCTATCTCCCCAGACCAGGTCACCGCCATCTAAGCCAAAGGCCGACCGCAGCGGGAGCTTTTCACTAGCCGAAAAAGCTGACGGGTAGCGGAAAGTCGCTCGCCCGACCAAAATCATTACGTGTTACAAAATGGTGAAGCACTTTTCCATGCGATAGAACATTACTTTCCTAGCTGAATACGCTTTTGTAAATTCTGAAACTATTACCAGCACTTAGAGCACTTCGAACACTATATTGTTGTAAAATCCCCTTGCAGATAAAAAATCGTACTTTTACAATACTACGTAGTTAA
>BTPG01000007.1:186501517-186525797 GCA_036245525.1 Semisulcospira habei | reverse complement strand
TTTTTTATTAACGAGGTCAAATGCTTTGAAAGGTCCAAAAATACTGCTCCAGTCATTTGACTGCTATTTATGGCAGTAAGCCATCTGTCAACTAGGTGTACCAATGCTATGTGACAGGAGTGTTTCCGCCGAAAGTTAGATTGTAATGGATGTATGAGTTGTGTTTTTTTCTAGAAAATGGTGTGTGAGTGAATGTGTCTTTCTATCGTTTTCGAGCGAAATGAGACCTGAACACTTAGGGCCGGCAAGGTCTTTCGTTTTAGGTAGTGGGATCACTTTGGCTGTTTTCAGAGAAGATGGAAATGTCCCCTGTTATATGCAAAGGTTGTATATATGTTAAGATATCTACAATATACGGTAGGGCCATTTTCATGACTGAGCTACTAATACCATCATGGCCAGAAGTACGTTTGTTCTTCAAGTATGAGATGGAATTTCTCACGTCGTATATCATTAACAGTGGAATGCTGAATGCGGTATCAGGGTCCAGCCGTTCTGCACAAAACGTCTTTAGCTTTTCTGACACAGCTAAAGATGACCAGAATATGTATTTTAGCAACGTACTGGCAGCCGAGAGCAAATGCTGATTCAAGGAATCAGCTGATAACTGTGTACATCGTGCGGTATTTTTGGACCTCGTAAAAGCATTGATCGCTCGCCACACAGATACGATATCTTTGTTTCCATTGTGTCACGACACGAGTTTTTTTCGTATAATTTTTAAGGGAGTAGGTTTAGAGGGGTGACAGGGTTTAGGTAGCCACCGGGTAACGTTAGCGTAGGTGTGTAGTATTTGGCCTTTACAGGAGAGTTTTGCTGCTGTACGAGCGTTCGGGAGTCGGCGTAAAGCACGTGGCCGCCCTGTCTGAACGCCATAGGGTGGTACAGGTTTCACGTGTTTCTACATCACATGATGTAGTGAGCGATTTTCGCCAACTTTGAAGTTATCCACATGTCCAGCGGTCACGTTTCCAACTGCGAACGAGTCAGTCGCTTGACCAGCAGTCTCCTAGGGTGTTTTTCCAGGAGTGGTTCGCCATTTGCTGGAAGCCTCAAGCAGCTGTGTCGGTCGTTTGTATCGGCCCTGCGATACGGTTTTCTGGTCGGCTCGGAGCCGTTGTCCGAGGAAGGAGAGCGAGAAGAAGAAGAGCTGCGACGACTGTACCCCTGGCTTGTCTTGTCTTGTCTTGCGTCCTAGCCAGGGCGTCTTCACGGATGACAGTGAGTACACGTAACAATTCTCTAGTGGCCATTTGCTCGGGGGGGGGGGGGGGGGGGTGTTTGTGTTTGCTTGTTCTGTATTATTATTTGGACTAGTGTATTGGGGGAAGGGTGTAGAATATACAATAGAATGTAGATCAAATATCGTTTGTTGTATGTTGTAGTTTCTAGGGTAGTCAGCGGGGTTTAGTTATTGAGGTTTAACGCCAAGCAGGCAACTAGCGCCATCTCACTATTTAGCGGCGAAGGGCGTATTCGGGGACGAGTCACGGGGTGACGTGTAAATATGTATTTTGTTAAATTTGAAGTTTACGTGTGGGAGAGAGAGAGAATATGTTGAGGTTAAATTTATTGTTGCGGGAAGCATGATGCAATTGTGAATATGTATGGTGTGGAGGTTGAGTTTATGGTCGCGGGGAAGAGGTGAAGGGATTTTAAAAGACAGCAGTTATAGTTGCGGGAAGGGTGATGTCATTATCTTTATTTTGGTGGCTATTTATGAGTATTTTGTACCTGTGTTTTAGTGCATCTTTAAATCCGGAGAGCTTACGGGTTAAGTCTGCCACCGTGCTGTGGTACTGAGAGTGGAGGCTGACTGTGTCGCTCTACCTTGTGGGCCACGACACCGGACCTGGGTGCCTTTGCGAGTGTCGCGGCACGTCTCGTATTTAGACAGGTCGGGTCGTCCTATGTAGCTATTTCTAACCCGTTTAAGCAAAGTTTTGTATGTTTACGTTGTAGCAAACGTTTATTTATTTCATCTCCTCATGTCAATATTGTGAGAGGAGTTACTTTAGTGACCTTTTGAGATATTGTGTTAAAGCTTGAGATATTGTATTATTCAGAGTTTGAGTCATTGTAGTATTTAACTGTGTTACGGAAGACCTTATCGCGGAAGCGAGAGCGTCGAGTCGAACTGCGCTCAACGGTTGTGCTTCCAGCGAGAAGGTCCCGTGACGAAAGACACTGTTTATTCAACTTTCAGTTATAGTGAGTTAAGGACTTTGCTCCATTTGCCTATGTGACAGTTTTCAGTACATAACCTCCTGGTCGCGCGCACCAAATGTAACAGATTTACTGCTTATAAGATCCTTAACACGCGCACCAAAAATGTGTCAGATCTTTAGTAAATAACCAAATGTGTCAGTTATACACGGCACCAAATATACCAGCTACGCTTTTGCTAGATCAAAGCTACCAGGAACGTAATTTGTAGCGCTATCTCAATAGTTCAGTGGTAATGCTCGTTTTCCTTTCCTAGTGCATGTCTCATACGAAATTGTAATAGTCTAGTGGTAATTTAAACGTTCACACGCACATTTACTCTCGCTAACACTAATACTAAGTAATGGCAAGACTTCAACAAAAGGCCAACGGTTAACGATACAATTTATTTCCTAAAGCTTTACACGTTCTTGTTTCTGTCTAGTTTGTAATGTCTAAACGTAATCGATACAACTCGCGTACCACACACACCCGTTTTTATTACTTTCATGCGACAAAACATGAATCTAAAAGACCATGATCGATAGGCTATGACGAGACGAACATCATCACATTCACACGACAGCAAAGGACAGCGAGAGAGAGAAAATCCACCCAACAGCCCAATGTAAAATAAGCACCCCTTACTCCATGGGTATAGATGGGATGAGGACCTTGGGTAACTAAGTCCCTACTTCCCAACCATACTGACCCCAACCCCGTTTGAGTAGGCGGAAATCCGACCTCACTGTAACCGAACGCTACAGTACCTAATGGTGATTAACAAATAAGCAAGGACTTCGCAGGGTTTATATGCCCTCCCATCCTTCTAGAACAATCTAAAATGGCGTCCTTACCTGTTCGCAAGCGCACGTGAACTGACCGAATATAGTTCTACACTTTTGGTCCTAAACACTAAGAATGGGTGCAGCGCATGCGCTAATACTAAAACAAACGTCATACCTGTTCGGACAACTCGTAAGAAGCCGCCAACTAATAAATGACGTCAAAACCACCTAGGGCGAGTTCACCACGTAAGCAGGAATGCGAATTACGTAATATTCGCTAACACATATTAATGTAGAACTCTATCCAGCAAGTACACGTGCACAGAGCTGAACGCAACCAAATAAAAGAAGGCATAAAAATACAAGCAATGCAGAAAAAGACCTGGTTAAGGTTGTTGCCTAACGTAGAAGAAATCGGCATCTCATGACGACAAAAATACAGTGGCTTCTGCCACACTTACATGATTCTCCATTTGCTTATGTGATATTGAGTCTCCATTTGCATGCGATATTATCCGTTCTGAACGTTGTTATAGAGGAGCCTTGTGCTACGAATGCCTATTGCGAAAGCGTTAGTTTAATTCGAACGTTTTGTTCGTGATCCCTTTAGGGGGGGGGGGGGGATATAGGAGCGTACGGATTGTATTTCATTTTCGATCCTCGCTTGTGCTAGTAAGCCTAATTGGTTCAGATTCAGTAGCTTACGTATTTCATTTGACTCGATCTCCATTTGAGTTCTAGTGAACACATTTGGTTGATCGTTTATTTGACGTGCTATTTTCCATACTATATTATTTAAGGAACCACGTGCTGTAAGGTACTCCTCGCGGAGGCAAAGGCGTTGGTCTAACTGGTGTTAGCGCCTTACGCTTATGCTTCCTTCGGGGTCCAGTGGTTGATTAGGTTTCTCAGTTTGGCTTCTGTTAAGGTGATTTGACATTTGTTAGTTTTCTTAACCGTTTTGTATTAGAAATATTTAGTTATTTTATACTTTGTTATTTTGTATTTATAGATATTCGGGGTGAGGGGTTCGGACGTGTGAACGTGACGTGTGAATGCGTGGTTATGATTGCGTGAGATTAGTTGTTGTTGTTAGGGTTCTATGTAATAAACGTCGTCGTTATTGTTCCTCTGGTGTTTGTGTTAGGTTTGTGTTAGAGTGGCTTGGGTGTGTCTCGAGCGGTAGCGCTCACAGTTCGCACCCCGGAAGCGGGGTCGTGACACGTTCATAAGACGGTGAAAAAGTGACCTTCGAGCTTTCCTCACTAATTGTTTAACCTGGTTTCTTTGCCTTCGATAAGCTACAAAATCCTTTTTTCTTTTATAGTCATCTCGGAGCTGCATGGCATCCTTGACTTGCTTACTTAATCAGGAGAGAACCTGTTGTTTTTTTTTCACCCGTTCTCTCTGAATGGAGCGTGTTTATCGAGAACACCAAGGAACAATCCGTACCACTCAAAGCATCGTTGGGGTCATTATGGTAGTACACTGTATCAAAGGGTGCGCTACTTAAATCACAAAGAAATGTTTCAAAATAAATAATAATAATTACGGTATTTATAATGCGCTTATCTTATAATAATTATAACTCTAAGCGTGCACTCAGAACTCGCACACCCATGCGCACGCTTTAGACAATGACTCACGTACCACAAATAGTAAAAAAACATTACGACGGTCAGCTTGGGGTGGGGAGTGTGGTGATATAGTGCGAGAACTGTTGAAAGAGGTGAGTTTTGAGGGCGGACTGGAAGGAGGAGAGAGAGTGTTTCTGGCGGAGAGAGAGTGGGCGAGTGTTTTAAGCGGATGGACCGTATACTAAGAAGGAGCGAGGGTCGAAAGTGCTGAGTTTGGTGTGGGGGATGAGGGGGGCGGAGACGGTCGGAAGCGGAGCGGAGGGAGCGGGGATGAGTGTAGTGGTAAAGTAAGCTGGAGAGATAGGCAGGAGCGTAGTTGTTCATGGATATGTAGCAGAGAGACAGAATCTTGTATTGGATGCGTTGGGGGATATGGAGCCAGTGAAGGAGCTTGAGCAGGGGAGTGATGTGGTCGGATTTTTTCTTTCTGAGCACAAGGCGGGCAGCATTGTTCTAGACGCGCTGGAGAGTGAGAGTGGTGGAGTGAGGAAGGCCGGAAAGGAGAGAGTTGCAGTAGTCGATGCGAGATAAGACGAGAGAGACATCGAGTTTGGTGGCAGCTTTGGTAGTGAGGTATTTTCTGATCTAACTGATGCGGCGGAGGTAGAAATAACATGCCTGGGCCGTGGCGGAGACAAAGCTGGTCATGGAAAGAAAGGAATCCGAGGATAACGCCAAGGTTCTTGACCGAGTCAGAGAGGGAAATGGGGGTGGTGTCGAGTTGAAGGTGGAGAGAGGGAGGAAGCTGGGAAAGTTTCTGGCGAGTGCCTACCAGCATGGCTTCCGTTTTGTCGTCGTTCAGTTTGAGCTTGTTAGCTGTCATCCGGTTTTTCACGTCTTCGTAGCAGTCAACCGTGCGAGTAAGTAGTGTCTGAGTGTTGTCGAGTTTGTCTTTGTCTAGTCGTTGTGAGTCGTCAGCGTAGAGGTGGTGGTGTATGTGGTGAGACTGGATGATGTTGGTCAGGGGAGAGGTGTAGAGTGCGAAAAGGACCGGGCCCAGTACGGACCCCTGTAGAACGCCGCAGGAGAGCCTGACTGGGTTGGAGGAGACGCCGTCGATGGTGACGGGCTGCTGTCTGTCGGAGAGGTAGGAGAGAAACCAGGAGTGAGCAGAGTCAGTGATGTCAAAGGAGTGGTGAAGGCGGTGGAGGAGTATAGAGTGATTTATGGTGTCGAAGGCGGCAGAGAGATCGAGTAGCATAAGAAGGGAGATGTTGCCAGAGTCAGTGGAGATAAGCAGGTCGTTTGGGATATGTAGAAGGGCTGCTTCAGTGCTGTGATGTTTGCGATAGGCAGACTGGAAGGGACTGGGGAGGTTGTTGTCGGCGAGGTGGAGGTTGAGTTGGTTGAGGACAATCTTCTCAATAAGCTTGGACAGGAAAGAGAGGTTGGAGACTGGGCGGTAGTTTTTGAGTTCGTTTGGGTCGAGGTTGTGTTTTTTTTAGGAGAGGACGGACGATGGCGAACTTGAAGATATCGGGGACGGAGCCATTCTCTAGAGATGTGTTGATGATGTCGGTAATGAAGGGCAAAAGTTTTGGGAGGCCGTCCCGGTAAACAAAAGCTGGGAGGTGGTCTAGTTTGCAGGTTTTGAAAGGCATGGACTTTATGGTCTTGAGGACTTCATCCTGAGATACGGGGCGTAAGGACGAAAGGGGAGTGCCGGAAAAGGGGGGGGGGGGGTCAGGAAGGCAAGGAGGAGAATTATTATTATTATTAGGGTTTAACGCCGAGCAGGCGACTAAGGCCATCTCACGGCGGGATGGGTAAAAATCTGGTCAGCCAGACTAAAAGCAAGGTCTTAAGACAAGATGTAAATATAGATTAAAAATCTCAGGCTAAAATGTCGCACATGTCTGGAAAAGAAACGTCTACAGACTCTCAAAAAGGGCAAATAAAAAAATTCACATAGTCTATGAATGCTCAGATCTTGTTAAAAATATTGCATTCTCTCAAAAAATTGAAGATTTCGTCCGGGGGAACATCCCGGAACAAAACCTTCAAGGAGTCTGCTGTGAAGTGTTTATATCTGGTGTCAATTAGGTCAGCACAATACAGCAAAAAGTGTCGAACAGAAAACTGCTCATCACAGGCAAAACACCATGGACGCTCATCCTGTTTAAGTAAGTAAGAGTGCGTAACATATGTGTGCCCGATGTGGAGCCGAGCAAGGACAGTCTCCTCACGGCGGCTGCCGCAGCGGAAAGGTAGACTGTCAGACAACTTAGGAAGAGCTTCATGAAGCTTGTTCCCTTCCTCTTTGTCCCACTCGGACTGCCACTCGCGGGCTATGTACGCACTAATAACAGGTTTAAGATCACTATAGACAGTCTGTGTGTCAGGGACAGGGTCACTGCGGGCACTGTTGGCAGCAGAATCTGCGATTCTGTTGCCTTCGATGCCCACATGGCCTGGGACCCAAATAAAAATGATGTCATAATATTCCTTCATCAAGTCCGCGTAGAGCTCTCTAATCTGCACCAGCAGTGGATGGTCTGTTCCCGCGCCCTGAAGGGCCTGCAGGGCAGAAAGAGAGTCAGACAGAATCAGGAAGTTCCTTTCCCGAGACTGATAGGCATGCTTGAGTGCTAGCAGAATGGCCTGCAGTTCTGCACTAAATACAGAGGAATGGTCAGGGAGACGGAGCTTAAATGGGAGTCTAGGATGGCGAGAGGACACTGCAGCCGCAGCCACTCTTCCATCCTCAGACTTGGACCCATCCGTATAAAGACGACAATAGCCAGGAAAAATTGAAAGGAGTTCATTGAGGCTCTGTTGGTATATGGCTGGTGGAGTACAATCCTTCTTGTGGGCAGTCAAGTCCAGCAAGATGTCAGGAACTGGTAGTAGCCAGGGTGGAGTGACGTGTTGCAGAGATTCCGAAACTTTGTCCAGGTCCACTCCGGCCGCCTGCAGATGAGGTCGGACACGGAAGGAAAGTGGACGGACAGCTCCCGGATGGGCATCGTAAATCTCTGCAAACGACGGGTTAAAAACACAATCATAGGCAGGATTTTCTGGATGGGCCTTCAGCTTCAGAACGTAGCTGAGCATGAGGCGGATGCGGCGGAGCCTGAGAGAAGGCTCCCCTGCCTCTGCATACAGACTAGGAACTGGAGATGTCCTGAAGGCTCCCAGACATATGCGCAGACCTTGATGGTGAATTGTGTTCAGACGCTGCAGAACAGACTTGGAAGCCGAGCCATATACCACAGAGCCGTAATCCAGTTTGGACCGAACAAGGGCCCGGTACAGTCGAAGTAAGACGATGCGGTCTGCACCCCAGTCAGTACGACCAACGACACGAAGAATGTCGAGGGCCTTCCGACAAGAGGTTCTAAGGTAGTTAACATGGTTGCAGAAGGTCAATCTTTTGTCAAAGATGACCCCCAAAAACTTAGCCTCTTCAGCCACCTTAATTGGCACTCCAGCAATGCTCAGGCTAGGTTCTGGAAAAAATTTCGTCTGGTTAGTAAAATGCACACAGACTGTCTTGGAGGGCGAGAATCTGAATCCATTGAGAGACACCCACCCCTGGATGCGATCAACGCACAGCTGCAAGCGCCTCTCAG
This sequence comes from Semisulcospira habei, assembly GCA_036245525.1. Lineage (NCBI taxonomy): Eukaryota > Metazoa > Mollusca > Gastropoda > Semisulcospiridae > Semisulcospira > Semisulcospira habei. The sequence goes on along the minus strand of BTPG01000007.1, from coordinate 186,517,595 downwards.
GGGACGCAAGTCCTCGACCTCGTGCACACAAAGCAAAGTCGTACACAAACAAAGAGCATTCAGAATCATCCTTGACGGCCTTTACAATGTTATTTATTTTAATGCTAAATAAAACAGGAGATAGAATACTGCCCTGCGGGACACCCATCTCCTGTTCAAAGGAGTCGGAGAGGGTGGAGCCCACACGGACATGGAACGACCTGTTGGACAAAAAAATTGTGAATAAAAACGGGCAGATGCCCTTTAAAACCCATGTCCGACAAATCAGACATTATACCATGCTTCCAGGTAGTGTCATATGCCTTTTCAAGATCAAAGAAAATTGCATAGACATGCTGCTTGTTGACAAAAGCATCTCGGATAAAAGACTCAAAGCGGACTAGATGGTCAGTTGTACTACGGAAGCGCCGGAAACCGCACTGGAGGTCTGTGATGAGACCCTGTGACTCAAGATGCCACACCAGTCGGGCGTTGACCAAGCGTTCCATAGTTTTACATAAACATGATGTCAAAGCTATTGGCCGGTAGTTGCCCGGGTCGGAAGGATCCTTACCCGGCTTGGGAATTGGCACAACCACAGCCTGGCGCCAAGATGGCGGAAAATGACCGGTTATCCAGATATGGTTAAAGGCCTTGAGAAGTACAAGGAGTGAATCCTCAGGCAGGTGTGTTATGAGCTGATAATGGATGGTATCTAATCCAGCAGCAGAGTCAGTACATTTCTGCATGGCTTGCTGCAATTCTGAAAACGTAAAAGGGGCATTATAGTCTTCCAAGTTATCCGATATAAAATCACAAGCACAAGATTCTCGCTTCTCCTTCTCTCTCTGGAAGAAAGGTGAATAATGCTCTGTTGAAGAATTATGGGCAATGGTGGCGGCAAGCAAATTGGCCACAGCCTTTTTATCTGTGACCAAACTGGCACCATCTCTAAGATGGCCGACAGAAGCCGAGCCACCCCTGCCCCCAATTCTTCGAACAGCCTTCCAGACTTTTTGGGACGGAGTCCTAGAAGATAAAGATGAGACGAAGCGTCTCCAGGAAGCACGGCGTTCACGTTTAAAAATATAACGGGCTTTCGCCCGCTGTCTTTTAAAGGTTAAAATATTTGCTTGTGACGGATTACGAAATGCACGTCGCTGAGCAGATTTGCGCATTGTTTGGGCCTTGCGGCACTCTTCATTGAACCATGGTACTCTCGGCTTCCGAGGGAGTGATGTGGAAGTTCTAGGGATGGTTTCACCTGCAACCTCCAACAAAATAGAAGTAAAACAAGAAACAGGTTCTTCAGCTGACATGACCACCTCCTCTGTAAGACGAGACTGACAGAGAGAGGCAAACAGAGACCAGTTAGCTTTCTTGAGATTCCAGCGCCCCACCGGCGAATCCTCCTCACAGCTGACCAATGACAGGACTACTGGGAAGTGGTCACTACCACACAGGTCGTCGTGAACCTTCCAGTCAAAGTCCAGCATGAGAGAAGGATCACACACAGTGAGGTCTAGAACAGAACTAGATCCGGAACCTGAGTTAGGGTATGTAGGTGAGCCATCGTTAAAGACACATAGGTTAAGTTGAGAAAAAAACATCTTCTAACATCTGACCTCTGCCATCATAGTGGTCACTACCCCAAAGGTGAGCATGACCGTTAAAATCCCCCATGAGAATAAAGGGAGGGGGCAGTTGATCTACTAAGTGAAAAATATCATTGCTACAGACCCGCAGTGATGGTGGCAGGTAAATACTGCATATGGTTATGGTCTTTTTTAAGGTAACCCGAGCAGCGACAGCCTGAAGACAGGTGTCGATGCTAACGGGGCTACATAAAATTTGGCTACTAATGAGAAGAGCCGCTCCACCCGAGCGCCTCTCCGAATCAGAGCCTTTATGTATAACATTAAAACCATTAAAAGACACAGGGTCAGAAGTCTTCAGGTAAGTCTCCTGAAGAGATATGACTGAGGGGTTATAGAACTGGACTAAAAGACGTAATTCCTCAAAGTTAGCTCGAAAACCACGACAATTCCACTGAAGCATAGAGTCCATGATTAAGTCTGATCTGGGGGTAAGGAGTTTTTCCCCCCTTTTTCCTTTACCTTGGAAGGAGTTGAAGAAACAGAGGGGGGCCGGCTCCCGGGCCTCCTCTGGTTCTTCGGAGAGGAAGGGGGTGGAGCTGCCGCAGCATCAGCAACAACAACTTCCACTCCCTCCATCCGCTCCTCCAGTGCAGCATATTTGTTTTGAAGGGGCACATCTGTGTTCCCCTTCTGGGCCCGTGCGCACAGCGGTCCCATAGATTTCTTAGACTTCTGGTCCTGGGCAGCGTTCCTGCCGCTAGAGTTAGCGGCCTTAGAAGGCTGACCAGAGCCAGAAGCCTTTGGAGTTGACTGACTAACAGGTTTGGGTGGGGGCTGAGGCTTAGGGGCAACAGAAGGCGGCACAACCGGACCGGCAGTGTCCGCCTTCTGCGTTCCCTGGCTCCTTGTCACCACCGGAGGAGGGTTACTCTCCAGGGGCGAGATGAGCCGAGGCTCCGCCCCCAACCAAGAAGTTGGGGTCTGACATGAAAAGTCTTTGGTGGGGCGCTTGCCTGCCACCGCTGCACTAAAAGTATACACTGAGGTGTTAGAGGTTGGGGCAGCCGCAGCTGCACCAGGGCCTTCAACCAGTTTTTTGGCATCCAGAAAGGACAGCCCCTTCTCCACACGCACCTGCTGAATCTTGCACTCGGATATCCAACGAGGGCATTTCTTATCCGAAGCCATATGCGCCCCCTGGCAATTCACACACAGGGGGGTGGCTGTGCAGGACTCAGCAGTGTCCGGGCCTAGTGCAACGGGCGCATGAAGCCTCTGCCTGACGGCATGTCTTCTGCCCATGGCCATACTTTTGGCACTTAAAGCACCGGAGGGGAAGAGGGACGTACTTTTTCACTCTCAGGGAGTAGTAACCTCCCCAGATGGTAGTAGGAGGGGTGGGGGTGCCAAACGTCAGGATGATGGTAGGGAGACGGATCTCCCCACCACCTCGCTTGGAAGCGAAGCGCCTGACGCAAGTCACCCCCTGAGACTTAAGGTTCCTTACAAGTTCATCTTCTGACAGTTCTGCCAAAGCTTGATCTTTGATTACGCCTCTTGACGAATTCATAGTTTTGTGGGGTGTGACTTCCACAGGAGTGTCTCCGATGGAAGAGAGCCCCAGTAGTCCGCTGGAGTGTGCCCGAGTACGGCACTCCACCAGCAAGTCACCAGACCTGAGGCGCTGGGCGTCAGGCCTGCCAACACGGCTCCTGAGGGTCTCCCCCACCAGAAAAGGATGCAGCTTGGTAACTGGTTTCTCCTTCACCTTGCTATGGACAATGAGGAAGCGAGGCCATACGGCCGACGCCTGAGGCGTCGCTTCCTCACAGTCTGAATCACTGTCATGTGCAATGTCGGTGTCTATGCGCCGTTTCTGTGCTAGTTTTGTTTTTTTGGTTTTATCCATATTATATTAGTAGAGATATTCATCCCCCGGGGGTCCCCGCCCGCCACCGAGCCCAACAAGGGAAAGTGCAACTGTCGGCGGGTCTCCAGCCGACGCACAATGGAGACTGCCCGAAAGATATACTCAAGGGGGTAAGCCCGATTGAACCGTTTGAGCCACCGCCTTCTATCACACTGTTGAATGCAGGGGAATACTGGCGTAAAGCACCTAATCAGCAGCAGAAGCTATAGCATGGTGCTCCGTATAGCAACCCGCATGTCAACAGTGGGATAGGGCTCAACGTGACAAGAGCCGATTGACTAGGCCGGTACGACTAGCCTCCCGTTTAGGTAGAAGTCAAGGCCGAAGTGGAGTGTTGGCACCAGTGAGCCGCAGCCCAAAGGGAACCTCAGCCACCAGGATCCTCTTCTCCCCCGACACGGGTCTCCAAGCACGGCAAACACTTGGGATCCAAAGGACCAAAACGTCACGAGTATTTTTAAGGACCAATCCAACATGGTACGACCTAAGTTAGCACAGCTCCCTAAAAACCGGACCAGTGAAAAGGCTGAACAACATATCTGCTGACATCAAGTCCTAATCCTGGACAAAGATGGCACCCGTCCGCTAGCCCACTCAAGTCAGGGACTGAGCGGACTACCCACCTACGCCACGTGGAGGCCGGTGCCGGGTAGGCGCAAGGAGGAGAAGGCAGAGTGTCGAGTGTGTTGCGCAGTGTTTGGATTTTGTCGGAGAAATAGGAGGAGAAAGCGGACGGAAGTTCTTCTTTGCTGTGTGTGCTGGGAAGAGGAGAGTCTTTAGAAGTGCCTAGGAGTGTGTTCATGGTGGCGTAGAGGGTTTTGGAAGAAGTGGATTCAAGGATTTTGTTTAGAATGTGTTTGCGTTTGGAATCGGAGATCATTCTGCCGACTTTGGATCTGGTGGTTTGGAAGATCTCTCTGTGAACCGTGAGGTCAGATGAGCGCCAGCGGCGTTCCGCTTGTCGACGCTCGCGCTTAGCCTCAGCTATGTCGTCAGTGAGCCAGGGGGAGGGGCGTCGGTTGGGTATGGAGCAGATGGTGACAGGGGAATGGGCGTCTAGAAGTTTTCAAAGGGAGGAGTCGAAATGAGATGCAAGATCGGAAGAGGGGGCGGGGTCCCGGTGAACGTCGACAGCTTCGTCGAAGAAGCTCTCTCCGTTAACAGATTTTACTTTGCGACGTGAGACAAGGAGCTTGGGTTTTTTTCTGAGAAGGTAGGTTGAGGGCGACAAGAATAGCGAGGTGGTAGGAGGGAAGCACAGAAGAGGTGTCAAAGTCGAGGAAGAGTTGATCGGAGGTGCGGGTGATGATCCAGTCGAGGGTGTGGGCGAGTCGGTGGGTGTGTTTAGTGATGTGCTGTGTAAGATTGTGGTTTGAAAGTGACGTGCAAAGGCGTTTTGTGTCAGAGTGGTCGGGTTTGTCGAAGTGGAAGTTTGAGTCGCCAAGAAGGATGTGTTTCCCGGGTCGTGTGCTGTAGTGGTCGAGGAGGAGATCGAACTCGGTGAGGAACATGGAGTTTGTGAGTTTGTTTTGAGAACTTGGAAGGGGGCGATAGATACATGAGAAGATGAGAGACTGGCCAGGGAGTGTTGCTACGGCCTCGACAGATTCAAACGAGGGATAAGCAAAAAGGGAGAGACTGAGAGAAGTATAGGTGAGTGTTACGATTGTTGTTGTGTTATCCTGTGAGAGCGTGCGTATGTTGATCGTAGGTAACGATCCGATGTTTATTTGAGCTATCACGGTTATGTTTCACGTGTTTTTTTTAAGTAAGATTTTCTTCTGTTGGTGAGTAGAGCCGATTTCGTTTTGTTAAGTTTAGTCCGGAACGTTCTAGAAAGGTCGCACTGTCTAGTAACATCGTAAGTGTCACGTCGGGTAGTTGGCATCGCAACATTTTCGCTACTTTGTGTTTTCCTGTGCACGTGAATTGAGCAGCTTTTATTTTGTTTTGGGAATGTTCTCGTACCTTTTTGAGCTATCATGGAACGTGGTGATAGGGATACCATACTTTTATGTGACTTGATTATACGCTAGAATTTAGAGCTGAAGTGAGCAGCCGAGTTTTTGTTGCCTGTTATAGTTTTTTTTCTGGAAAGTTTCTTTTAATGAGCTTCGGCTGCGTGTTTTGTAGACGATTCTGGAATTTGATAGTATATATAAGGAGGGCGCTGGGAAAGCCCGGGCGTACATTGTCTTGCTTTGTCAGTTGTAGAGACACGTAGTTTATTAGGAGAGACGCTGTGTATGAGAAACTTTGTGTCGCAGTGTGGACATTGCAGAAGATACTTTGTATCAGTAGTTTGTGCATTTGAAAGTGCATTACTGTGTGGATATCGCATCGCTGAATTAAATATTGTTGAAACTGTTACTCCAGTATTGTCTACATCCTTAAGCCACATGTGACGGATTGCAGCTGAACGAGGTTTATTTTAAAGAACTCTACGTGTGTGCGCTTGGTGTAGTTTTCATTTCTACGACCAAAATTACACCACGTAACATTTTGGCGACCCCGACGAGACCTCTTCAGTTTGTTCAGTGGAAAAGGGTAGCAGGAGAAAACAGCCAGCAGTGAAAAGCAGAGATGGCGACATTGGAGATGGAGACATTCCTAAAAATTGGAAAGGAATGTGGACTCGAAGGAGCTCAAATCCTCGAGTTTGTAAAAGAGAGAGAGAGAGAAGGAGAGACTAGAGAGAGAGAGGAGAAAGAAGAAAAGAGACGAGAGAGAGAAGAAAAGGAGAGACTAGAAAGAGAGGAGAAAGAAGAAAAGAGACGAGAGAGAGAGAGAGAAGAAAAGGTGAGACTGGAGAGAGAGGAGAAACAAGAAAAGAGACGAGAGAGAGAAGAAAAGGAGAGATTGGAGAGAGGAAAAAGAAGAAAAGAGACGAGAGAAAGAAGAAAAAGAGATATTGGAGAGAAAAGAAAGAGCTAGAGAACGTGATATCAGGAAACTTGAAATCCAAGCAGAAGAAGCAGAAAAACAACGAGAAGAGGCGGAGAGGCAGCGACAACACGAAATTCATCTGAAGCAGATGGAGATAGAGGCACAGAGCCAGAGAACTAATGAAGCAACAGCATTAGCGAGCAGAGAACAAACAGCCCGTGCGCCAAAACTTCCACCTTTCATTGAAAATTCAGATAAGATGGACGCTTATCTGGAGCGATTCGAGCGCTTCACAAATAGCAACAATTGGAAACAAGAGACTTGGGCTATTAAACTGAGCGCTCTTCTAACTGGCAAAGCGCTTGAATTTTACACCCGTTTGCCAAGAGAAGATGCTGAAGGTTATACACAATTGAAATCCGCCCTGCTGTGACAGTATGACTTTACTGAAGAGGGTTACAGGCGATGATTTCGGAACTGCAAGCCTGAAGAAGGAGAAACACCCGGTCTATTCATTGAAAGAATCAGAAGCTACCTGGAGAAATGGATAGAGCTGGCTGGCCTAAACAGAGAGTACCAAGACCTGTGCGACCTCATCATCAAAGAACAAGTTTTCAACGCATGTTCTAAGGACCTGACCGCCCACCTCAGAGAGCAAAAAGACCAGTCACTAAAGGTCCTGGCCGACTTCGCTCAAAGATACCCTGACGCTCACAACATGAAGTTCGGGTCCAGTAAGCCACAGCGTGTGTCTGCACCAGCAGAGGAAATCCACAATGTCAGAGACACCCCGAGATACAAGCCGGTGGAGAACCTGACATGTTTTCTCTGTGGAAAGAAAGGTCACAAAGCGATACGGTGTCCTTCTAAAGATGCTTCCCGAGGCGAAAACGTCAGAAGATCCAACCAAGATCGCGGGATAGCAGGTAGATGCAGTACCACGTCTCAACACAGAGCCGCCGCTGTATTAGCCAATGATGTGACGTCATCCAATGACTTTGAATCCAGAGAAAAGCGAGTGACACCAGAGCTGATTGAATCTTTCAGAAAGAATGGACGCATCCCAGTAGGAGATGGGGCTACATTTTTACCAGTCTCAAATATCGCGTTGCCTGAGAATGAAGTGCCGAACATGCCGGTGGTGTCAGGATTCGTCGGCGACACACCAGTGAGAGTGTTGAGAGACACTGGTTGTAGCTGCATCATCGTGAGAGAGGATCTAGTAGCTGAAGACCAGAAGCTACAGGAGTGGACCACCCTCATTTTGGCTGACGGAACTGTAAGGATTATCCCCCTTACCAAAGTCAGTGTCGACACCCCATACTTGACAGGAGAGGTGAAGGCGTTGTGCGTGAAGACGCCAGTCTACGACCTCATCATCGAAAACATTGATGGTGCCAGAAACGCAGATGATCCAGATCCAGAGTGGAGATTTGAAATATGTTCTGTTACCACGAGAAGTCAAGCAAAGAAGAGTCATCAGACCATCCCTCTTAAAGTGGCGGACAACACGGAGGCAGCAGTGGTGAATAAAGAAAGGCTGGTGGAGCTACAGAGAGCCGACACCACGCTTGACAAGTTCCGAGGTCAGACCGAGACCGTAACGCGAAAGGGAAAAGAGATAACCTTCGAGACCAGAAAAGATATCCTGTACCGGATATTCGACAGCAATGGAGATAAACCTCTGCGTCAAGTAGTAGTTCCTGAACCTTTGAGAATGCAGGTGATGAAATTGGCACATGATTCCATATTGGGAGGACATTTGGGAATCAACAAGACGCTCGATAGAATCCGAGCCGTCTTCTACTGGCCTGATATGGGAGGCGACGTCACCCGATTCTGCAGATCGTGCGACATATGCCAGAAGACAATCTCCAAGGGAAAGGTGCCCAAGGTTCCTCATGAGAAAATGCCATTGATCGATATGCCTTTCAAGCGGGTAGCTGTTGACCTTGTGGGGCCAATATCTCCTCAGAGTGAAGATGGTCATCGATACATTTTGACCCTGGTGGACTACGCTACACGTTATCCTGAAGCCATACCATTGAAAAAGATCGACACTCCAACAGTAGCAGAGGCGCTCGTTGACATGTCAGCCGTTTAGGAATTCCTGAAGAGATCCTGAGTGACCTAGGAACTCAGTTCGTCTCAGACTGCATGGAGGAAGTCAACCGGCTATTGAGCATCCGACACCTTACTACCACCCCTTATCACCCCATGTGTAATGGGCTGGTTGAAAAGTTTAATGGAACTTTGAAGGCTATGTTAAAGAAACTGTGCGCTGAGCAGCCAAGGTTGTGGCATAGATACATCAATGCCTTGCTCTTCGCATACCGTGAAGTTCCTCAGGATTCGACAGGGTTTTCCCCTTTTGAATTACTGTACGGTAGGACTGTAAGGGGGCCCATGCACATCCTGAAGGAGCTGTGGACCAAGGATATCGACGCACCTGAGGTGAAAATCAGCTACCAGTACGTCTTTGATCTGAGACAGAAGCTGGAAGATACCCTCAGGATGGCTCGAGAAGAACTAGGGAAGGCGCAGTACAAAGGGAAGCATTACTATGATCGTAAGGCAAAACCTCGACGATTCCAGCCAGGTGACCAAGTATTGGTTCTTCTTTCTACCGACAACAACAAACTCCTGATGCAGTGTAAGGGACCAGACGTTGTCGACACGGTGGTTGGCATCAACGACTACAGAGTCAAGGTCAACAACAAGGTGAAAACTTACCATGCTAATTTGCTGAAGAAGTATATTGCGAGAGGTCGTCAAGACAAAACACAAATGGCCGCATCGGTGCGTCTTGCTGATGACGAAAGACTAGACGACGAGAACCTGTTTGACCTTAATGAACTCCGACACAAAGAGGATGTAGAAGATATCCAGTTTGGTCAGAATCTGACCCAGACTTAACGTGGATAACTGTGCGTCTTGACTCAAGAGTTCGAGCATCAGTTTACACCTGACTCAGGGACAACAGACACCATCCAGCCCGATGTTAATCTTACACCCGACAATCCGGTTCGCGACGAGTCGTGCCGTCTGTTTCGCTACACGAGCAAAGGACCGAGAAAGAATGTTCGAGAGACGCCGGACCTGAGAGTCGACAGGGATTCCAGATCGCCAGTTGTTATCGTGAAGGAACAAGAGAGATCCAATTTGGTGTGTATGGACTATGACACTTTTCCTAAGCCGACTGTGGTTGACCCAGGACCAATAACTGTGTGAACTATGTACTGTACCCTATGATTTGGTGATGTTCCTGAAACTAACTTTGACATTAATTTTAGTTTAACCCAAGGATTCGAAGAATTTTGGAGCAGATTACCTGAGCAGAGCAGTTTGAATGAACATTTCTGTGTCCAGAACATTTGTATGAAACATTTCGATGCTCAGGACTGTTTACAGGAACTGTGAGACGTTTATTTTAATTTGATTTTTGATGTGAAGTTATATTTGTTTAGGGTTTTGTGTAGGTTTACACAGCCACAACCGTATTTTTTAAATTTGAGAAGACATTTTTGTGAAACTTCATTCTTACGATTGTGGTTGTGTCATCCTGTGAGAGCGTGCGTATGTTGATCGTAGGTAACGATCCGATGTTTATTTGAGCTATCACGGTTATGTTTCACGTGTTTTTTTTAGTAAGATTTTCTTTTGTTCGTGAGTAGAGCCGATTTCGTTTTGTTAAGTTTAGTCCGGAACGTTCTAGAAAGGTCGTACTGTCTAGTGACATCGTAAGTGTCACGTCGGGTAGTTGGCATCGCAACATTTTCGCTACTTTTTGTTTTCCTGTGCGCGTGAATCGAACAGCTTTTATTTTGTTTTGGGAATGTTCTCGTACCGTTTCGAGCTATCATGGAATGTGGTGATAGGGATACCATACTTTTATGTGACTTGATTATACGCTAGAATTTAGAGCTGAAGTGAGCAGCCGAGTTTTTGTAGCCTGTTATAGTTTTTCTGGAAAGTTTATTTTAATGAGCTTCGGCTGCGTGTTTCGTAGACGATTCTGGAATTTGATAGTATATATAAGGAGGGCGCTGGGAAAGCCCGGGCGTACATTGTCTTGCTTTGTCAGTTGTAGAGACACGTAGTTTATTAGGAGAGAGACTGTGTATGAGGAACTTTGTGTCGCAGTGTGGACATTGCAGAAGAGACTTTGTATCAGTAGTTTGTGCATTTGAAAGTGCATTACTGTGTGAATATCGCATCGCTGAATTAAATATTGTTGAAACTGTTACTCCAGTATTGCCTACATCCTTAAGCCACGTGTGACGGATTGCAGCTGAACGAGGTTTATTTTAAAGAACTCTACGTGTGTGCGCTTGGTGTAGTTTTCATTTCTACGACCAAAATTCCACCACGTAACAGTGAGCAGAAAGACAGTCCCTGTAGATGATGGCAATGCCACCCCCTCTGGAAGCACGCGGGAAGGAGGCCAGGCAATACCCACTCGGAGTAACGCTGCCAATGATGGGTTCATCGCCAGCTGAGCGGAGCCACGTTTCGGTGATCACGACAACATAATAATAATACCAAATAATACCGTTATTATATTGCATCTATTTCATTGTCTAGAATGAAGTCTGAAATCACGTCGGCTTTGCCATCTTTGCCGACAGACAGTGCATTGAACAGACACAGTTTTAGGTTTGATGAGCCAGAAGAGGAAGAGGGAGAAGAAACGGACGAAGAAAAGGACAAAGGAAGAGGTTGGGAAGGGGGAAAGAGGATGAAGGGGGAAGGAGGGAGAGAGGGGAAGGAGGAAAGGAGAGGGAAGGAGAACCGGGCAAGAAAGAGGATGCGAGAAGAGGATGAAAGGGTGAGTGGGGAGGGGAGGAAGGAGAGTAGGAAAAGCTGAGGTAGAGGGGGAGGGCGAAGGAAAGGAGAAAGGGGGAAGAGGGGACGAGGAGGGAAAAGCAGGAAAAGGAGGAGGGGGAGGGGAGGAAGGGGGAGGAGGGCGGGGGAGTGGGAGGCCGAGGAGAGCAGGAAGCGGTAGATGAGCAAGAGAGGAAAAGAAATGGGCAAAAAAGGAAGGGAGGTGGAGAAATCGAGGAGGCGGAGGGAGGCGGAAGGGGTGGAAGGGCATAGGAAAAGGGGAGGAAGTGTGTGGTTGTGTTTGTGGTGGTGAGTTCCGCCTTTTGCTAATTCCGCCCCTGTGGCCTCTCTTTCGCGATTGGATGCCGCGTAAGGCATCTACAACACTGTCAGCGGTACTGGCCGCGCGCGATAGGTGGCGTGGCGAAGTAGAGATAGCAGTTGTTGGCGTGTATATTTGATGAGCATGACTGTTTGGGAGGACAAGAAAGAGGAAGACGAGAAGAGGTTCAGTAGGGTGTGTGTGTGTGTGAGTAAGTGTGTGTGTGTGTGTGTGTGTGTGTGTGTGTGTGTGTGTTTGTGTGTGTGTGTGTGTGTGTGTGTGTGTGTGTGTGTGTGTGTGTGTGTGTGTGTGTGTGTGTGTGTGTGTGTGTGTGAGCGACCTGATTTCCGGTCTTTCAGCGGCGAGACGGCAATGGCGCCGAAAGTGGGGAGGGCGAGATGTCGACGGAAGAGCACACGTAAACCTATAGAACGGTAGCAGCAGATGCAACCACGGGTAGCAAACAGACTCGCACAGTAAACACTTCACACACTAGCACGCGGCACATGAAAACAGAACGGAGGAAAGGCCCAGCAAACCCACGCTGCGGAAGAAGCAAAATGGCGACCTAAACAAAATTCAAATGACAGACACAATTCAATACGATACCACTCAAACAGCAACCAGATTCGACGAGACACAAACATAATCCTCATCAGCGCACTCTTATACGATACTCAGCAGACTTTCAGCACACGAAGCACAGTACATCCAACGAAAAATCACTAAAACACAGGGAGCGAAAATCACGTGGTAGGTCGCACAAACAAGATGGCGTCCTTATTCCCTTTTAGAAGTGTTAAAGTGATCTGTACCTAATAGTTGTGTGCTGATGTTTTTGGAATGAATTATCCGCTTTCAATGCCCAGCAACAGCACACCGGGTAGTGATCGCTATACCCTATTATGTGGTCTATAAGAGTGGAGGAAGTTGGACTAAAACACAAGTTGCTGTTTTAACTAGCTGCTTTAAACCAAACATAGACATGTAAGGTTATTCAAAAACATGTTAATATTGAAGTCGCCTAGGATCAAAATTTCAGAACTGGATTGTCTGACCTTATCCACCATGACGATAAAGTCGTTGAACCATTGAAATGTTGATGCTGGGTTCTGTAAATGTAAATGACCAGCACGGGGCTTGACTTGTTTGCCCTTAACTCAGCCCAAATGCATTCCACGGTTTTTGACTCCAGGTCCCCACGCTTGCGAGTAATACCGCTAATTGAATTATGAATGTATACTGCAATACCCGTTTGTCCTGGGCACTCAGCATCGCGGCGCAGTACAGTGAAGTCCTGGATAGAAACGACCTCAGCGCTGATGTTAGGACTGAGACGCGATTCCGCTACACCAAATAAGTGAAATGGATTGGGCTGACTCAAGAGGACACACAGATCGGGAACTTTGTTAGTTAAATGATAAACATTTAAATGGCCAATATGTAACTGGCGATCATACGCCATGATTGCTAATGTTTTATCAGTACTGAAGAGTACTAATGAAAAAGCTTATAAATGATACAACGGCAAATAAGAACTGAAATCGTGAAACAAGTATGAAAAAGCTTATAAATGATACAACGGCAAATAAGAACTGAAATCGTGAAACAAGTAAAAAAAAAAAAAAGAAATATCGGTCCGCTCTAACACAGAATGTAGGAAGCAAGCGGAATAACTAACATAGATCTCACTACCTTGCGACCAGAAAATACGTCACAACGTTCACTAAGAGGGACTAATCCCTTCAGCACACCAGCACACTTCAACAGTCAAAGCTAAACGACCCCACTGCGCGATAAGGGAAATAAGTCCGTCAGCGCTGCGAAAGGACAGATATGATCATGGTGTGAATAAACGTATAACACGAGTATTAAAAGTGTCAGGGTGCACAAGTACTAGTATTATAAGCGCGACAAATGGATCGCACACAATGAGTAGATCGGTAGTTACGAGTACTGTCGGCAGAAGTCAAAAGGATGACAATGTTAATATTTATTGGACCACGTGCAGTGGTTGAAGTTAAAAACAAATGAATACGTCTCTGCACAAACACAAAATGAGCAATGGCACCCAAGTAAATCAGTTCGATGCTACGGTACGAGTACGAGGACGTCCGTGTAAAGAGACAGGACGACAGGAAAGAGCGTACAACGGAGGACTTGCACGCCTAGACGTGAGAAGGACCAACGTAACCAGGCGATAACATCAAACAGGTTGGCCAGTGAGAAACTGATACCTAGCCTGGCAAGGAGATAGTGTGTGATGTGTATGTGATGTGGATGCTGGGTGTGGGGAAAGGAGTGATGTATATAGCTTGGTAGTTTGTGAAGCATTCTTCTTTTATTGTTTACTAGTGTATAAAAATTAATTTAGAAAGGGAGCCTGTGTGTTGAGTTTTACCGCATAAATGCGCCCGTCTGAGTCAGTGGCGGTGTATGCGTCTGTTGCGTGAGAGTCTGTACGTGCGACTGTGGGCAAGTCTGCGTGCGTTACAGTGGTGACCCTGTTTTAGCGGTAGGTTAGAGTAGCTGTTTGAGGATAAGGTTTTGTTGCTATGTGCCTGTTGATGTGTTAGATGCCCCTCTCCAATTCTAGGGGGTAAGATCCGTTGTTTCTGTAGTTTTCTGGGTCTTACGAGGAGCTAGTTCTTGTTTCTTCCTTTTGTATAGGTAGTATTCTTTTTCCTTGCTCTTCTTTCTATCGTTCTTATTTTCGATCCATCTGGACGTCAGAGTAGGTCACTGTTTTCTCCATCGGTTGTTGATATTGCTGTGAGTTCTCATTTTAAGTTTTGCCGTTGATTTGGTTGTGATTTGTATTTTTCTGTTTTCAAGTTTTGGGGAGTTGTTGTAGCAAACATGGAGGTAGACCCGGTAGAGGCTTATATTAAGCAAGGGGAGAGGCTAGGTCTTAAGGATGAGAAACTTTTATTACTTTGAGAAGTGTAAGGATAGGGAGGATAGGGCGAGAGAAATGATGATGATGATGATGATGAAACTTTATTTTTCAACGGTAAAAAGTTTTGACAGAAAACAAATCGTCATTTTACAAACTTGCCGTTGCTAACATCTACAGGATAAAAAAGAAATGAAACTATAAAATATGTACATACAAAACCCAATAGCATCATTATATACAGAAAAAATAATAATACTCATCACACACACATGCACACACGCACGCACGCGCGCCGCTCACACATACACCCACACGCACAAACAACACGAGCACACACACACACACGCGCACACACATATAAAAACCATCTGTATGAAATACATGAGGTACAGGAAATATTACAGTGCCTGAGAAACGTACAAAGTCTGACTCATCAGGTAATCAAAAACTTTTTGTTTTAAAACTTCCTGGTGAGGTAATAGTTTTCAAATGTGCAGGGATGGAATTCCAAGCAAACGGACCAGAGAATGACAAACTAGTTTTAAAAAGGTCAATTCTTGGCAGTGGTAGGGGTAAGGTATTGTTTCTTGAGGTCCGTTCACGTTCTTGGTGAGATATAAATTTAGTGATTAGATACTGGGGTGTCACATTATTCAGTATCTTATGCATATAGACGCATTTGTTTAATGTAAGTTGCTGACGCAGACCGAGAATGTTTAAATGTCTAAATTTGTCTGTGGTAGGGATGGGGCGTCTATCTATCATTTTTACAGCTCTTTTGTATATGGAGTTTAATCTCTTCATGTGGACATCACTGCAGCCGTCCCACACTGTGGAGACATAATCAACATGGGACTTTATATGAGCATGAAAAAACAATTTACGGGTATTTGTATCCGTTACATGTCTAAGCTGGGACAATAAGAAAGTGTTTTTAGCAATGGTCTTACAAACAGCATTTATATGGGTCTCCCAGCACAGTTGATCATCAACATGTATTCCTAAGAATTTACGCTCAGTGACTTGTTCAACAGGCTCAGCGTTTAATTGTAATTGTAATGGCTGTAGTCGGCGTTGATGTTTTTGCCGCGTGGCGATTAAGATACTCTTTGTTTTTGCTGGGTGAAGAACCATATGGTTCTGTCTACACCAGTCAGATACCTCATTGAGACTGCATTGTAAACTATGGCTAATGTCCGTCGTTTTTTTGCCAGAAACATGAAGACTCGTATCGTCAGCAAATAGATTACAATTAACGTCAGAATTAGTGATATGCAACGGTAGATCATTAATAAATAGTATGAATAGAATAGGGCCCAAAATAGATCCCTGGGGGACGCCGTATTTTACATTTCCTTGCTTAGAGTATCTTCCATGGGCGTACACCATTTGTTTTCTGTTTTCGAGGTATGATCGGAAGAATGCTATAGCGGTTGCGTCCAAGTGATAAACTGTTAGCTTATTTAGGAAAATGTCATGGTCCACAAGGTCAAACGCCTTTTTAAGGTCTAAGAAAACTGCTCCTGACATCAGGCTTTTATTGATTGATTCCAGCCAGCTGTCTACAATATGTGTCAGTGCTGACTGACAAGAATGTTTCGGTCTAAAACCAGACTGGTGAATATTAAGTAATTTACCTT
>BTPG01000007.1:186491517-186499017 GCA_036245525.1 Semisulcospira habei | reverse complement strand
TCAATTTCGACAGGAGGAATACATTTTTAGATACTATTTTACACAGTTTAGTAATGTGGCCTTGCCAGCACAACTTGTCGTCTAAGTTGATTCCAAGCACGCGCTGTTCTCTGACTTGCTCCACAGGCTGGCCATTAAGTGTTAGTTGAAGGGGAGGGGGGTTCAACTGATGCTTTTGCCGTGTGGTAATCAGCATGCATTTGGTTTTAGTGGGATTAGGTATCATGGCGTTATTTCTGCACCATTCAGATACCTCATTTAAACTGTCTTGGAGAATCTTCACCATACATGTTACGTCTGATGACGAAACGTCCAGTGTTCCATCGTCTGCAAAAAGACTGAAAGTTACACTGGAGTCAGATATATGTAATGGAAGGTCGTTTATGAAGACAGAGAACAATAATGGACCAAGAATCGATCCCTGTGGTACTCCGTGCTCTATCACCCCTTCAGGTGAGTTTTTACCATTCACGTAGACATACTGCGTACGCCCATGCAGATATGACGTAAGGAAGGCAAGTGTGTCTGCGCTTAGTTGATAGACATTAAGTTTTTGAACTAAAGTTTCATGATTGACGAGGTCAAATGCTTTTGAAAGGTCCAAAAATACTGCTCCAGTCATTTGACTGCTATTTATGGCAGTAAGCCATCTGTCAACAAGGTGTACCAATGCTGTGTGACAGGAGTGTTTCCGCCGAAAGCCAGATTGTAATGGATGTATGAGTTTGTGTTTTTCTAGAAAATGTTGTAAGTGTGTGTGAATGTGTCTTTCTATCGGTTTCGACAGTGTTGACAGTAGCGAAATGGGCCTGAACTTGTTAGGGTCGGCAAGGTCTTTCGTTTTAGGTAGTGGGATCACTTTGGCTGTTTTTAGAGAAGATGGAAATATCCCCTGCTTTATGCAAAGGTTGTATATATATGTCAAGGTATCTAAAATATACGGTAGGGCCATTTTCAGAACTGAGCTACTAATACCATCATGGCCAGACGTACGTTTGTTCTTTAAGTACGAGATGGATTTTCCCACGTCGTATATCGTTAACAGCGGAATGCTGAATGACGTGTCAGGGTCCAGCCGTTCTGCACAAAACGTCTTTAGCTTTTCGGACACAGCTGAAGACTGACCAGAATATGTATTTTTTAGCAACGTACTGGCAGCCGAGAGGAAATGCTGATTCAAGATATCAGCTGATAACTGTGTACATTGTGCGGTATTTTTGGACCTCGTAAAAGCATTGATCGCTCGCCACACAGATACGACATCTTTCTTTCCGTTCATAAGACGGTGAAAAAGTGACCTTTGAGCTTTCCTCACTAAATGTTTAACATGGTTTCTTTGCCTTCGATAAGCAATAAAATCCTTCTTTCTTTTATAGTCATCTCGGAGCTGCATGGCATCCTTGATTTCCTTACTTAACCAGGCGGGAAGCTGGGGGTTCTTCACCCGTTTCTCTCTGAATGGAGCGTGTTTATCGAGAACACCAAGGAACAATCCGTACCACTCAGACAAAGCATCGTTGGGGTCATTATGGTAGTACACTGTATCAAAGTGTGTGCTACTTAAATCACAAAGAAATGTTTCCTTGTTGAAGTGTTTAAGTGATCTGTATCTAATAGTCGTGTGCTGATGTTTTCGGAATGAATTATCCGCTTTTAATGCCAAGCAACAGCACACCGGGTAGTGATCGCTAATCCCTACCTGAAGCACGTCTACTGCCATCACCCTTGATTGAGTAGTTGTATATATGTGGTCTATAAGGGTGGAGGAAGTTGGACTAACACGAGTTGCTGTTTTAACTAGCTGCTTTAAACCAAACATAGACATGGTGCACTCCCAAGCAGGGTTATTCAAAAACATGTTAATATTGAAATCGCCTAGGATCAAAATTTCAGAGCTGGACTGTCTGACCTTATCCATCATGGCGATAAAGTCGTCGAACCATTGAAATGTTGATGCTGGGTTCCTGTAAATGTACCCGACCAGCACGGGGCTGGATTTGTTTGCCCTTAACTCAACCCAAATGCATTCTACGGTTTTTGACTCCAGGTCCCCACGCCTGCGAGTAATACCGCTAATTGAATTATGAATGTATACTGCAATACCCGTATGTCCCGGGTATTCAGCATCGCGGCGCAGTACAGTGAAGTCCTGGATAGAAACGGCCTCATCGCTGATGTTACGATTGAGACGCGATTCCGTTACACCAAACAAGTGAAATGGATTGGATTGACTCAAGAGCACACACAGATCGGGAACTTTGTTAGTTAAATGATAAACATTTAAATGGCCAATATGTAACTGGCGATCATACACCATGATTGCTAATGTATGTCAATACCAAAGAGTACAAATAAAAAAGCTTATAAATGATACAAAGGCAAATAAGAGCTGAAATAATAAAACAAAGCAAAAGAATATCAGTCCGCTCTAACACACAGAATGTGGGAGGCAAGTGAAAAAAAAAAAAAAAAAAAAGAGTTTCTTCTACGCATTCACTGATATAGACCACACTACCGGTCACTAACGGTCACTAACAGGGACTAATCCCTTTAGCAAACTTCAACAGTCAAAGCTAAACGACCCCGCTGCGCGATAGGGGAAATAAAGTCAGCGCTGCGAAAGGACACAGATATGATCGTAGTGTGAATATACGTAGAGCACTAGTAGAGAAAGTGTCACGGTGCACAAGTACTAGTGCTATAAGCGTCACAAATCGCACAGAGTGAGAAGATCGGTATTCACGAATACTGTCGGCAGAAGTCAAAAGGATGACAATGTTAATATTGGACCACGCGCAGTGGTTGAAGTTAAAAACAAATGAATACGTCTCTGCGCAAACACAATAATTATGAGCAATGAGACGCAAGAAAATCAATTCGATATTGTTCAGTGTTAGCCTGGAAAGTAAAGCACAAAGTTATGTAAGGAAGAGTAACTGAATGTTCTGGAAATGAGTCTAATACACACGCACGGGGTGGCTGTACTGTGCCCACGGTTCCTGCTGTGCGTATGGCGTGTATGTGAGCGGGGGGACGCTGAAAGGATACGTTGGTTGCGTCATGCTGAAGTGTCCCCATGGTCCGGCCTCGCGATACTGTGGAAATGCGGCACTGTATGGTGGTAGTGGCGGTTGCTGCCACATAGGATACTGGCCCGGCATTTGTTGCTGATAGCTACATTGACTCTCTGCTGTACCACCAAATCTGGATTCGCTGTACTGTGATTCCAGACCTGGTGCTACAGCAGAGGACACTGACAGTCCACCTTGACTCTCCGGTGCAGCACCGAAGCTGGATGCACCACAGAGCGATTCCAGGTTGGGTGCTGCAGCGGACACTGACTGTCTGCCGGCTGCGACATTAGCGTAAGTGTTGGTGGTGCCAGCGTGTCCTTCACGTCGCTGACGGCGGTGACGGTCACCACCTGCAGGCTGGTTGTTGGGAGTGGTGACGTCAGTAGCTGGCCCTCCTCTCTTTATGTTGAGGGCCAGACTGATGGTGCCCTGGCGACTAGGATGGATGGGGTCACCGCGCCTGTAGAATTTTCTACGCGGCAACCCATCAACAGCAGTAAAGACCTGAGTGTTGTCTATCAGTGTGACACCCAGCTTTCTGCACACATGGAACAGGTTACTGTTGGAGGCGGTGATGGCCCTATACAGCTGGTGTCTACTGTCGGTCGGCAGGATGGAGGATGCCTGCAGACGAGCGCCGGGAAATACCCGCCTGCATTCCCGGACGAGCTGTTCCCACACAGCGCTGGTCACTTCCTTCTGTTTGCAATCGTTGATCCCCACGTGGAAGGTCACCAGTGCCACCGCTGTGTGGGACGCGTGTTGTCGCTGGAGCCAGTTCAGCAGGTGGACAGTCCGCAGGCCAGAGACAGATAATACGTCTACTTTTTCTATAGGGTAGGTGGGCATCTTCTCTGCCTTGATGTTGCGAACAACAGAGTCTCCAATGACCAGCGTGGTGGTGTCACTCTGCACTGAATGTCGCAGTATTTGCTCATCTGGAGACATTTTGTTATTACGCTGCTGCTGGCTGCTGGCGTGGTCATACCCGTTGTTGACCTCAGGCAGGCCGCCGGTAATCCGTACTGGTATGAGTCGCTCTGGGCTCTTCTCGGCTGCACTCACAGCCTGTACCGTGGCCAGTTCTTGCAGAACGGGTGGAGGGGAGGGGTGACAGGGAGCAGCGATTGCGCTGCCCGTTACCTGGCGCGGAGACGCACAGATATCAACATTGGCAGACAGGTCAGTTTGAGTGTTACCACTCATGGCAACGTCTGAGAGAGAGAGAGAGAGAAGCTCAGAGAGAGGAGAGAGAGAGATAGAGAGAGAGAGAGAGAGAGAGAGAGAGAGAGAGAGAGAGAGAGAGAGAGAGAGAGAGAGAGAGAGAGAGAGAGAGAGAGAGAGTACTTAGGAAAGAAGAGTTAGAAGTTCAGAGGGTGAAAGACGAGAAAGAGTTAGAGTTTCGGAAACTTAAAGAGGAGAAAGAGCTGGAAATGCAGATACAGAGGGAGGGGAAAGAGATAGAAATTCAGAGAGAGAGAGAGAGAGAAAGAGAGAGAATTTCAGAGAGAGAAAGACGAGGAGTCTCTAGTGTTTCAGAGAGAGAAAGACGAGAAGTCTCTGGCGTTTCAGAGAGAGAAAGACGAGAAGTCTCTAGCGTTTCAGAGAGAGAAGGACGAGAGGAAGCAATCTTTGAGAGAGAAAGAACTTGACATTCAGAGAGAGAGATTGAAGAAAGAGATAGAATCCTTAGAAAGGAGGAGCTAGAGTATCAGAGGGAGAAAGAAGATAAAGATAGGGAGGTGCAACTACAGTTAGCTCGGGATGCGGGGTCTAGAACAGCTTTAGATAGTGATTCGGTAGGCCGAGGAATACGTAATTTTCCTAGACTGCCAATGTTTAAGGAGTCTGTGGACTCTATTGCCGCTTTTCTGTGTCGGGTCGAGGCTCACGCGCAGGCGTTGAGTTGGCCTTATGCCAACTGGCCCATTTTGCTTTCGTCTGTGCTAGAAGGTCAGGCCTTGAGTCTTTTCCATAGCTTGAACGTTTCGGGGAACGTAGATTACGAGACGTTGGAGTGTCTCTTACATAAGTTCCAGTGTAGTGCGGAGGGTTTCAGAGAACGCTTGAGAGCTTGTCGGCCAGAGACAGGAGAATCGTTTGTGTCGTTTGGGAAGCGATTGTACCATTTGCTCGTTCGTTGGGTCGAGCTGTCCAAGATAGACCACACGTACGAGGATTCGTTTGATCTCGTGTTGGCGGAACAGTTCTTTGGTAGCGTTTCCAAGGATTTAGCGGTATTCTTGAGGGAGCGTAACCTCAAGACTACGGACGAGTTAGTACAGAACGCGGAGGCTTTTCGGATGGCGCATCCAACGAAAAACCTCGCGCGTAGGACCGAGACACCGCCAGTCGGGTTGGTCGCCGCTAACACGACTGGGGGTTACCGGGGCATCAATACCTTACGTGGAGCCCAGCTGGTTAACGATAGTGATACTTTACATTTTCGACGCGGTGATAGAGGTACTAATAATGTTGGTCGCGATCCGT
Source organism: Semisulcospira habei (assembly GCA_036245525.1). NCBI lineage: Eukaryota > Metazoa > Mollusca > Gastropoda > Semisulcospiridae > Semisulcospira > Semisulcospira habei. The sequence goes on along the minus strand of BTPG01000007.1, from coordinate 186,493,453 downwards.
ACGCACGAGGAGAAACATCCTTACGTGGGTATGGTCGTGGTCGTATGGCGAATTCGGACACTCAGAGTTTTGCGTGTCGTGCATACGGTCATTTTAGTCGTGACTGTCCTAGTTGTAGTTCAGGGGCCCAGTGTTTCACCTGTCAGGGGTACGGCCATCTGGCTCATCAATGTCCTAACAGTCCTGACATGGTGGAGGGGGCGGAGCAGCCCACTCACATGGCCAGTTTTGCAGTCCCAGGCGGGGAGGAACCACAGCTGGGCGCAGTGTGTTCAGCTGACGGAGGTGGTTGCCTACCGCTGGTGGACGGGGTTGTTAATGGATGTCTTGCTTCTGTTCTCCGTGACTCCGGTACAACGACCGCGGGGATCAGACGTAGCCTATTTAGGGAGGATCATTACACAGGGGAGATGCAGAGGGTAATTTCGTTCGGAAGAAAGGTAGAAGTTTTTCCTTTGGCGAAGATAGAGGTTGACACAGAGTTTTTCTCAGGTGATCTGATTTCTTGTGTCATCGACGAGCCAGTAGTGGATTTAGTCCTTGGTAACATGAAGGGTGTGCAGCCAGTCAGCGGTAGGGTCGAGACGATTAAGCCAGCTCAGGTTAGTCGCAGTGCAGTCGCATCGGTGGCGACGAGAGCTCGAATTAAGCGTAGTTGGGAACAGAGAGATCGTGTTGGTGCCGTCCGGAATCAGGGGATCGGTCAGCGGGCTTGGCCCAGTAGTCGGGTTGGCTGGAGACGGCATACTTCTGTTGTGGACAGAAAAGCCGCTCAGCACCCAATAGGTAGGAAGGTCGGAGATTGGGGTCTCGCGATTGTGTGGATTGTGTGTAGGCAGTCGTTGGATCGTTTTTATTTTTGGAGGTTTTAACGCGTTGGTTCTGTTTCGCGCTCGCTATGCGATCCGAGGGTGTGCGTTGAGGCTTACGGCTGTTCTATTTTGGCTTTCTTGTAGTCTAGATAGTCAAAGTTAGTCCCTTCCTGTTTTAGGATAGTGTAGTACGTCGAGTAGTCTTAAAAAAGAACTCAGTCGTTGTTTTTTTCACGAGGAAGGGGGAATTGTGATGAAGCTCTATGCTCGTGCACAGTGCTCACCCATTAGGTTAAATACGGTACGGTTTTTGTTAACGGTTTGTTTTGTGCCGATAGTCCGTGAGGCCGTGGTCCACGTAAAATCTTTAAGGAACGGTTAACACGGGGAGTTTAGTGAGTTCTGTTATAGTGAGTTCTAGGCGGAAGCTGTCTGGCAGAGCAGTGAACACGTTAGTACGGGCTTTCTTGTTGTATGAAACGGATGTTTGAGATACCTAGCCCGTATTCGAAGACTCTGAAACCTAGGATTCAGGTATGTTTCTATATATGTATTATTGATAGGTTGCTTGGTTAAAGACAGAATGCGTTGGTAAGAGTAATTCGGTTGTATAGCATTGTTGATTGGTTTGGTTCAGTTGGTTTAGAATTCAGTGAAGTAACCGGTGTTTTGTATACAGTTATTAACCGAGAGGGATACCTAGACGAATGGGAGTAAGTTATTTACCGAGATAAATGACTAAAGGAATGTAAGGTGTGTATGTCTAAGCCGCTATGAAGATAGTATGTGGTTGGTTAAGCATAGTCTTTTCCAGTGTATAGAGTAAAGTATAGCAAGAGTGTTAGGCTATAGTCTGTTTCAAGATAGTGACAGAGATATGGGGGTGTTATGAAGCACGTATGTGTGTGAATGAACCTGAGTTATTTTGTATCGGCCAGGTTACGTAAGGTTTCACATGTCATCCAATATGTTGTGTGTTTAGCAAGTGTTACGTTGGGACTTTTGTTGTTGTGTTTAGAGTGCTTGTAAAGAGGGAGCGACGGACGCCGAGACGTCAGTCACCACACCTAAAGTGAGGTCATCATCCCTCCAACTCTTCACTCGGGAGTGAAGCGATTGGGACC
>BTPG01000007.1:186396517-186484017 GCA_036245525.1 Semisulcospira habei | reverse complement strand
AACAAGGTCATTTGGTGTACGTGGACTTACATGAAGCAGCTTTTTGAGTGCAAAGAGATGTAATTTCTCAATCTCTTCGTGCCTGTACAGACCCCATACCTCTGAAGCGTACAACAATATGGGCTTAATCTGGCAATCAAACAGCTTGAAAAATATGCTTGGGGAAAAGTCCCCAGTCTTCCACAAGATCTTAAATATTTATATAGTGCCCCTCCGTGCTCTAGTACAGATATCACCAAAAGCTCTGGAAAATGACAGTCGGGTAGAAAAATACAGTCTTAAATATTTATAAGCATTAACTACTGACACATGTGTACTTTTAATAAACCACTACTCTCTGAGTGCTAAGTACCCTCCTTTACAAAAGACAACAATGTTTGACTTGGCCAGGTTAACAGACAAGTCCATAGCATCAGCATTTTTAATCAAAATATCAAGCTGATTTTGCAGACCACGTGGTGTGTCTGACACAAGTACTACGTCATCTGCAAACAATAAAATAAAAACTTCAACTAAGTCTGGAAGAAGCTGAACACCATGTTTTCCATTATTCATAATTTCAGTGGTAATTTCATTAATAAACAAGGAGAAAAGTGCGGGCGAGGTTATCTCCCCCTGCTTCAAGCCTCTAGGGCAGAGGAAGAGATCAGTTACACTTTGGCCGCACCTTACGCGAGCTTTGACCACCTTGTACATACATTGAAATGCTTGCAGCATCATGCCATTAACGCCCCTTTTCTTAAAGCTGAGGTGCAATGAGAAAAACCCGCCCAGCGCGTGTTTTAAAAAGACTCTACAGGACCCAGCTTGGGCCCTGCCCCTAAGTGGGTCAAATCGGTTCGTAACACAGTTGACGGAGTTGGCAACTGCGTATCCCGAGCTTGCAAAACTCTCGGAAAACGACAGACCACTTCCTGTTGCACGGAAATCATCGCGATTAGCAGATCGGACAACAGCAGACGATTCTGTGACACTTTGAAACTGACCAACAGCCACGGATTTTACGCGTTGGGGACTATGATGGCAGAATGTACGGCTGTACATGCTGTAAGTATGACTCCTGACACTTTGTAGTTGTGAACGAATTTTTTCAACACGTACCTCCAGTCCAATATAGGCTAATATAAATAAATAAAGAAGCATTGTGATGTACAACCAACACAGTAAATTGGATGAGAGAGAGAGAGAGAGAGAGAGAATCGACTGTTTACATAGATGCCAAAAGATACAAGGTCGCCATGGGTCAAGCTTAATTTTTAGTAGCTGCCCTTCGTATGGAGAAATATTTTTGCTGTAGGCCACTCCAGATGAAAAGATATAACAACAAACACAAACGACAAATAACCCCTCCTTCCTCACCCTTCCGATATCGAATAAAGCTTCAGGCTGTGCTGTGTAACTTACGGATAGCTCGGCCTGGTCCATATCCAGTGTGCGTCCAGGCAAGACACAAATGGCCTGCTCTGTCCGTCGGGTGGTCGAGTGTCGTCTGCTACTGTTGCTGTCAGTAGAAATATCGCTGGTTTAGATCAGTGATCGCGGTGCCCACTCCGCGCTGCATACAGGAAGTGGCCTGTCTTTTTCACGGGAGTTTTGCCAGCACGACAAACGCAGTTGAAAACTGAGTCAACTGAGTTCCAAACCGGTTTGCCGAAGTTAGCCGAACGTTCACGAAGAGGGCCCTCGCTGGGTCCTGCAAAGTTTTTTTAAAACACGTGCGGGGCGGAGTTTTTTGACTGTTTCTCAGCTTTAAGAACTGTCCATAATGTAGAACGTGATATATAGTCAAAAGCTTTCTGAAAATCTATAAAAGCAACGTACAATTTTTTATTGCGGGTAAAATATCGTTGAATCATAGAAAATAGAGTGAAGATGTGATCAATAGTAGAGTGATCTCTTCTGAACCCAGCCTGCACTTCTCCTAGCACATCATGACTTTCGGACCAATCGGTCAAACGCTTATTTAAAATGAAACTATAAAGTTTACTACAGACAGCGAGTAGTGATATGCCACGGTAGTTATCAGGTACATCCATATTGCCCTTTTTATGGATAGGCTGGATAATCGCTTCTGACCAAGACTCAGGGTACAGGCCTGTGGAGAAAATGTGATTAAACAGCTTCACAAGAAATGGAACAATCACATCAGAGGCATGCTTAAAGACTTCAGGAATAAGACCATCAGGACCAGCAGCTTTATTATTTTTTAGGTGCTTGATGGCCTCATTCACTTCCTCTACTGAAATATCTGCGTCTAAGTTTTCATCTGTTGACATGTCAGAACTACTAAATAAATTATCATCCCCATTTGAGTCGTCAATTTGATCTGCACCAAAAACTTTTTTGAAGTGCACAAACCATTGCTCTTCGGAAATTGCTCCGCAAAAAGCCCTGTTTGAAGATAATTTTTTAATTGTTCCCCAAAAGGTACGCAAATCAGTTATGTTATTCTCTATCTCCTTCCTCATCTGTATTTTATGACATTTTTGTTTACTTTTTAACAGCTTTTTATAATCTCTTCTTTTTCTCACAAAATCCGTTCGGTCAGCAGAAAGGCCAAAATGCTTAAAAACTCTCAAGCTTTTTCTAACCTCTGCACGTTTGTTTTTACAATCTTTATCAAACCAGTCACGACTATGCCCTGTCTTGTCAACACGGATTTTTTTCTGCATACAGGCAGCAGCACGGCTAAGACCTGAATAAAACATGTCAACAGAAGAATCAATATTTGTAGTGATCATGCTTTCTGCATCCTGCATGAGTTGACCTACTTCTGCAGAGTGCAGTGCATCACGAAATTGGCCGAGCAAGTCATCCGACCATTTCAGTTTGTGCACAAAAACGGGGTCAGGACGCCGGAGAGTGGGCGTGTCAACAATACACTGCATGTGGCATGTGACAGGCATATGACAAGAATCAATCTTTTCTTCAACATTTAACTTTTTGCACAAAAACGCTACTGAACTGGACATGATGAAATAATCGATTACACTACAGCCTTGCTGGGAAATGAAAGTATAGTGGCCAGGTATATCCCCGTCACATGCCCCATTCAGTATGTGGAGATCGAACCTTGTACACAACTGTAGCAAGGAAGTACCATAGGCATTTACAACGTTGTCCTTTGACTGTCTATGGCAAACATCACAGGTGTAATCAGTTTTCATACCAGTATTTACCTGACAACCAGGAGATGCCAGGTCGATACTGGCAGGACTGTCAGCAGCTGTTCTAGCGTTAAGATCCCCACAAATTATAAACTGAGCTTCCGGAAGTTTCTGTATAATATCCAGCATGCACTGCTCTAGTAGGGAAATGCCATCATCAAAATCGCTGGTATGGTAAGCAGGAGAGTCACACGGGGGAAGATACGCGCAAATAAGCACAATATCCTTCCCTACGTTAAAAAGCTTGCGTGAAATTTCAACACAGACGATGTTGTCATAAAAAACATCAACACGCTTTACAAAAGAAGCTAGGCATTTTCTCACAAGCAACACAACACCACCAGACGCTCGTCCCTGGCTGCTCAATTTCCTGGCCGGAGCAACAAAGCTAATATGAGAGGCAAAAATGGTAGTGGTCAAAAATGTTTCGACCAAACAAACAAAATCAGAAGATGAGACAAAACAGACGAAATCGTTATCATATAGTTTTGGTGCCAGACCTTCAATGTTCCACGTTATGAACTTCAGTTCACAAAAAGTGGAAACAGATGGGCCGTGGCCTGTGTCCTATCTATTCAGTTTACGCTGTCGCGTTGTCATGCGCGTGGCTGCAGGAACCCAGGAATCAGTCAGCCGTGCTTGCCTACTGTTCTGCTGACCCACATTAACCTGTGCACGGGCTGGTTTTGCAGTTTGTTGACTGTCAGTCAGTGTCATTACCTGTCATTACCTGTATCGTTTATCAGTGGCGGGTGCACGGGTGTCACTCTACCTGCACCTCTAGTGACCGTAGCTGGGGAAACCCCTTGTTGACTGACGGCTGTAGCCGGGGACTGTGCGGCGCTGCTATCCACACTGGCTGCTGGTGACCGGGGGTCCGCTGTCCGCCTGCCTCGTGGAGTCTGGGACACTGGTTGTGACACAATCACAATGCCACTACCAGGAGAACTGACGACGGGTTCTCCTTGGCCGTTAATTGTGACCTGTGGCTGAATACAACTGGACACAACAGTCACAGGAGATGTAGCAAAGCCAATGACAACGCCACTAATCGGAGATGGAGGTGCCACTGTCTAAATACCAGTTGGAATAGAGGTCACCGTCTGACAGCCAGCTGGGGTGACAGATTGCTAAGCGGCGCTGCGACATGCTGCCTCACTGTTACAAACAGCCGGGGGAGGATGGAGATCGCTGTCAGATGCCGATGAGCGATCCTCTGTCTGGCCGTCCGTGGTAATGCCAGACTGCTGCTGGGTCACTGTGACACTGACAACTGAAGTCTGGGGGTCCCGGTCATCGACCCCACGCAGGTGAGTGCCAGCAACATCGCCAGTGCCGGGACCGACGCCCGCCACGTCTCTGCTGTCACTGGCAGTGCAGTCCTGAGAGGATGACCGCGGGTGCGGGGACGGGGCCCGGTTCCGGGGGTGGGGGTTAAAAGCAGGTGACGGGGAGGGTCGGTGAGAGGACGTGGACGAAACTACACTCCAGCAACGCTGCGCCAAGTGAGGATCCAAGTCTATCCAGTCAGTGGCCCGAGTATCTCGCCATTCTGTTTCTCGCACCGCAGGGTCCCCGAACGCCAGGGGGGCGGGACCTGTGGCACGGTGCGGCAGTCCCGGATAGTCCTGGTAATAGTCCTGGTGATGAGTATGCCAAATGCTGTATTCGTACTCGTCACATGCATTATCCTCGTAATCGCCGTGCTGCTGACTGCCGCCTCGCTGGGGCAATCGAACATCATACCCCCGGGGGGTCGGGTACTGACGGTCGCGCTGGTCGTTGTAATGGTCGTCGCGGAAGTGGCTAGAGTCTCTGCGGCGGGACCTGCGAGGGCTGGCGTTCCTGGGGCGGTACTGATCAGCAGCCCGACCCCCGGGCTGTCCACCGTCATCCACGTGGAGTCGGCCGTTACGGTAGAACCCCCTCCTCCCCTCGTCGCGAAGTAACTGGAGCTTGTCCGTACACCTGTACAGTCTCACAATCATAGGGCGCGTGCGTCTACTGTTTTTCTGCGGCCTGCCCACACGATGGACCCTCTCAAAATCGTTATAAACCCACTCTCTGTAGGAAGCATAATAGTTCAGGAAACGTAGCACATGTTCAGCACAGTCCTCACCTCTATACTCCTGCAGCCCAAAGATCCTTAAATTGTTCATTCGGGAATAATTTTCCAACTTTTCAACTTCATTTTCTAGGCTGGAAACTCTGCACAAGTCATGTAGAATCTTACCAACATCAGATCTGTCGGATTTGTAGGATGCCATGCTGACAGTACACATCCACTGAAAATTCGATCACTGTAAGCAGAACTTTACACGTTGCATGCCTCACATGCTGAACACACGGCCGAACCGGTTTGAGGAAAACAGTCACCCAGCCACACACTGTAAAAACAGTCACTAATACGGCGCATATCCTGTATATGAGAGAACTTTTCCAGAAAGAACAGCAATCCACAGACTCACTTGCCAAAATGTTTAGTAAATCACTCACTCTAGCAGCTATGAATGTCCAAATCTTTGTCCTGGGAGAAAAAAAAACATGGAGAGAGAGAGAGAGAGAGAGAGAGAGAGAGAGAGAGAGAGAGAGAGAGAGAGAGAGAGAGAGAGAGAGAGAGAGAGAGAGAGAGAGAGCGAATGAACGAACGAACGAACGAACGAACGAAACTTTATTTTCCAAGGATTGAGATATTAGGCGCGCAGGCCTTTCTTACAATCTGTCCTTGCTAAGCTACTTAAGGAACACAAACCAACAACAAAAACTAACTAATAATAAACGTCACACACACGCATACACACACGCACACAGACACACATATACATGTACTCGTGCACATGCGCACTTTTGTACATACACATACATACGTACGTGCGCACATAATTATCTAACATATAAGTAGGTATGATATTTTTTGTACTATCAGAAACAAGTTAGAAAACTGAACAAACAATTTGGAGGCTAGATGAAAAAGGAAAAAAACAAAACAAAACATGAAGCGTATTTTGTCGAAAAACAAAGAAGAAGAAAGGATCAGCATAACGATGTCTTAGAAAGGTAATCATGTACTCTACTTTTAAACAGAGAGAGGGACGTGGTTTGTTGAATAGTGGGAGGAAGAGAATTCCATAAAAGAGCACCTGAATAAGACAGGCTAGATTTGAACAGGTTTATACGGGGCCTTTTTATAGAAAGACTGTTCCTGGAGGTGCTGTATTTTTTTTTTTTCAGTTGGCGAAAAAAGCCTAGATAAGTAAGGTGGAGCTTTCCCGTTAAGAATTTTGTGCATCAGTACACATTTGCTTAGTGCGAGGTGCTTAACCAGAGGGAGAAGTCCGATGGCCTGCAGCTTGGCATCAGTGGATAAAGACGAATCAGTAAGGATAAGCTTAGCAGCGCGCTTGTATAATGAGTTTATCTTCTTGAAGTGATTTTCACTGCAGCCATCCCATATTGTTGAGAAGTACCCAACGGAGAAAGAAACACGCTTAGAAAAGACGGGTACAACACAATTTATTAATATTTCGGGTAAATACCCTTTGTCAAAATAGACAAACAAACAAACATAGAGATTAGCCGCTACTTATCTTCAATGGCAGAAGGAATGTGGCATAATCAATGTGTGGTTTAATGTAGGCATTAAAAAATAGTTTGCGCGTCTTAAGGTCAATGATCGTTTTTAGTTTGGAAAGTAGAAACAACTTTTTGGACAAATGTTTTCTCATATAATATAGGTGGTTATGCCAGCTTAGATCATCATCTATTATTACTCCAAGAAGGCGGTGTTGACTGTCCTGCTCAACAGAAATGGAGTCCAAAGAAAGGTTGAGTGATGGAGGTTTGAGCTGATGTTTCTGGCGGGTTGTGATAAGCATCCTTTTTGTTTTTGTGGGATTTACAAGCATGCGATTTTCATTACACCACCGAGAGACTTCATGAAGACTCTCTTGAAGATTATTTGCAATTTCAGGCACAGTTTTACCAGCGGAATGTAATGTTGAGTCGTCGGCAAACATGTCACACTCAGTCTCACTACACGTTACATGTAACGGTAGATCGTTAACGAAGATACAAAACAGTAGTGGGCCTAAAATAGACCCCTGGGGCACTCCACACTCCACAAATTGTTCAGAAGAACATTTTCCATTGACATAGACTGTTTGTGTTCTTTTTGTAAGATAGGAGTTCAGAAACGAAAGAGCTGAGGGGCTCTTTTTGTTTAAGTAGGTGGCAAGCTTTTTCAGTAAGATGGTATGATCGATAAGATCAAACGCTTTTCTTAGATCCAAGAAGACAGCATAAGCCATTTTATTATCATTTATGCTGTTGACCCACGAATTCACTATTCGTGCGAGTGCAGTGTGGCATGAATGCTTGGGACGAAAACCTGACTGGTAATGATATAATAGGGACTTTTTTTCAAGAAATTTCAGAAGATGTTTGTGAACATGCTTTTCCAGAGGCTTCGAGAGAACTGATAGAAGGGAAATGGGGCGAAAGTTATTAATTTCAGAAGAATCGTTTGCTTTAGGAACAGGCACTATTTTTGATTTTTTGAAAGCTGCTGGGAAGACATTTTTTGTATGCATAGGTTATAAATGTATGTAAAAGGTTCCACTATGTATGGTTGCGACAGGTCAAGGATATATCCATTGATACCATCACTGCCAGAAGACGTTTTCTTTTTTAGGATAGAAATGTATTTGCCTACCTTGTGTACAGCAATATCAGGGATGACGAAAATATCATATGAGGACAATCTTTGCTTACAGAACTTAGTTAGCTTTTCTGGTGTGGAATATATCGACTGATTGCGATTGTGAGAACTGAGTAAGTCTTTGAGGGCTGATAGAAAGTGGTTATTAAACTCCTCAGCGGATAGGTTTTCTGGAATGGTATTGCACTGTTTACGCTTGTTGTTGGTAAGCGTATTGAGTGCTGTCCAGATAGAGGAAGGGTTTCTGTCTTCTTTAACTGTTTTGGTTACAAACGATCTCTGCGCCTCTCTAATTAAGTACTTAACTTTATTTCGCAATCTTTTAAATTCATGAAAGTTCTTTTCTTTCTTAGCCTTATTTCTATCATCCATTGCTTGTTTGATTTCGTCGGTTATCCATGATGGAGGCTGGCGGGATCGGACTCGCTTTCTTCTTACTGGCGCATGTTTGTTTAGCACCCCTAGGAACAGATCAAGTAAGAGAGAGACAGCCTTATCTGGGTTGGTACAATTGTACACATAATGAAACGGTGTAAGGCTAAGATCGTGTAAAAAAGCATCTTTGTTTAGTTTTTTAAAAGACCTATAGGTAATGTACACATGCTGATCCCTCTTTTGTTTGGGCATCTTGCACGACCATGTACAGGTGATGGGAAAATGATCACTGACAGCTAGTGGGGGGACGCTGGTCTCTAGTACTGACTTACAGTTGTTGGTATAGATGTGATCAATAAGTGTAGCGGATGATTGGGTTATTCTAGTAGGAGCTTGGATTAGTTGCTTCAACCCAAAAAGAGTTGTTGTCGATTGCCACGTGGGATTTGTTTTCAGTAAGTCAATGTTAAAATCACCTAACAGCAGTACATCTTTGTCAGTATCATTTACTTTATCCATCATCTGCACAAAGTCATCATACCACTCGACAGTGGACGATGGATTTCTATATACATAACCCATTATAATTGGCGATGAGTTATTAATTTTTACTTCTAGCCATACACACTCAATCTCAGTTGACTCCAGATCATCACGTCTGCGTACCATATGTGCAATCGAGTTATGAACATAAACAGCAATCCCTGTGTGTTTGAAGGTGTTTGGGTCACGACGAATTAAGGAAAAGTTTGGGATGCACAGATTTTCGCCGCTAATTCTTGAGTCCAGACGTGATTCCGTTAGCCCAAAGAGATGGAAGTGTGAAGACTGGTTTAAAAATATTGTTGAAATGTCAGGAACCTTATTGTAAAGGTGAAATACATTAAGGTGCCCGACCTTCAGCCCTTGGGCATGCATGTAATTGTTCGATGGTGTACACATTTTGATGACAAAAAATGTAAATATAAAGTTTTCAATATCCGAAACTCGGTGAAACAGTCCAGTCGCTGAAAGGAGTGATCTTGTGCGAAAATATGGAATAAACCAAATTCACTTATAATCACCACGACTGTCAAAAATAACTTGCCTGATAGTTTGTAGAACTGTCTACTCGCATTTAGCACAACACGTTTGGCTATGTACTATAAGCACTAATCTTTACATTTAGTACGGCTTACAAAAACGCTGTGTATGCCGGCCAGACACAAGTCAAACGCGGAACTGTACTGTACACAGGTCAACCACAGTACAAAATAGTCCAACGAGTTCCCTAAACTGTCAGACTGCAACACATGTTGCTGTGATACGGCCGCATCGCATATAAACCAAAAGCATCGCAAATGTTAATGTCAAATCTAAGGTGAAAACTAAAACAACAGCACAGTAAACCGTGAGAGAGAGAGAGAGAGAGAGAGAGAGAGAGAGAGAGAGAGAGAGAGAGAGAGAGAGAGAGAGAGAGAGAGAGAGAGAGAGAGAGAGAGAGAGAGAGAGAGAGAGAGAGAGAGAGAGAGAGAGAGAGAGAGAGAGAGAGAGAGAGAGAGAGAGAGAGAAATGAAATGAAATGAAACGAAACTTTATTTTCCAAGGATAAAAGTATAGGTGCGCACACCTTTTTTTCATTCTTGTACACACACACACACACACACACACACACACACACGCACGCACGCACGCACGCACACACACACACACACACACACACACACACACATACGCGCACGCCGGGACGGACACGCGTTTGCACACACTCACACACATACCCACACACGCGCGCACGCATACACACGGAAGTACGTAAATCAGAATTAGGCCGTCAGACCCCGCTAGGGCTCAAACATTGGATTAAAGGCCGGGACAAACGTGGTATCGTGATGTATGTCCGGGGCCTTCAACCAACGCCCGCGTCAGACGAAGCACAGTCCCGACCCACGTCTGGCTAATATGTATTCCTACGGTACATGAAATACTACTACATAATAAACACATATATAGTATACATTGCACACTGATAAGACTACATTCGGTACATTGAACGCAAAAACTATAAGCATAAACCTCAAGATTATCTAGACGTTTTACTTCCTCCTGACTAACCCAACACACACATACATGCACGCAAGATGCACGCACACACATACATACACACACACACGCGCGCGCGCGCGCACACACACACATGCACGCACCAGCATAAACAAATATGCACAAAACACACTGTTCCTCACACATGCACGCACACACATACACCCGCGCCCACATACTGCATGTTTAATAACAGTCATTATTCAGAACGCAGTAGTCGCGTGCGCTTTGTTTGGCGGCTCAATTAAGTGCCGGAATAGTCTTGCCTTGAAGGTGGACAATGAAGATGCCTCGGTAATATTAGCCGGAAACGAGTTCCACATTTTGGCCCCTGAGTAAGACAGACTAGTTTTGAATATATCAAGTCGTGGCTTAGGTACTGACAGTTTGTTCCTTGATATCTTGTATGGTGTGTTAGCATCCTTAAACAAATCCGAGACGTACCGCGGGGTTTTGGATTTTTGGACTTTAAACATTAACACGCCCTTATTGAACAGAAAGAGGTTACGTAACGGAAGCATGTCAAGGGCCCCGCGTCGCTCGTCAGTGCTGTCTCTGCTATTAGGAAGGATTAGCTTGGCTGCCCTCAGGTGGAGGGAATTAAGCCTCTTTAAGCACGCATCGCTACACCCGTCCCAGACTGTAGATGCGCAGTCAATGTGGGACTGGATGTGAGCGCTGAAGAAGAGTTTTCTAGTTGGTGAGTTCGTAAAGTAAATAAGTTTTGAAAGGAGAAATAGATTTCTGGACACAATTTTGCACACACTGTTTACATGCGCATGCCATGTCAATTGATCGTCTATAATGACGCCTAACAGCCGGCGCTCCTTAACTTGTTTAATCGGCTGACAGTTAAGGGAAAGGCTAAGTGGCGGTGGGTTTAGCTGGTGCTTTTGACGTGTAGTGATTAACATGCACTCTGTTTTAGATGGGTTAAGTATCATGTAGTTGTCTCGGCACCAATTTGAGACGTCTAATATACTATGTTGCAAAGAAGAATTAATTGTAGATATTTTTGCCGACGACACGTTGAGAGTAGCGTCGTCTGCAAACAAATTGCATCGCACATTTGATTGTGAGATACACAAAGGCAAGTCATTAAAAATAAAAAAAAAATAAAAAAAACAAGAGAGGGCCTAAAATAGACCCCTGGGGTACTCCATGCTTAATGACACCTTCTGAGGAACGCTTACCGTTGACAAAAACAAACTGAGATCTATTGCTTAGATAAGATTTAAAGAAGGCAGCGGAATCTGTGTCTATGTGGTATGCCAACAGCTTCTGTAGCAACAGTTCGTGGTTGGCTAAGTCAAAAGCTTTAGAAAAAACTAAAAATACCGCACCGGTCATTTCAGCGTTGTTTATTGAAGTTAGCCAGGTATTGGTCAGATGAGACAGAGCCGTGTCACAAGAGTGGCGGGGTCTGAAGCCTGACTGAAACGGATAAATCAAGTTATGTGTCTCCAGGAAGTGACTCAGGTGCCTGTGGACATGTTTTTCTATAGGTTTTGACAAAATTGATAAAAGTGAAATTGGCCTGAATTTGTTGGGGTCAGTGAGGTCTTTAGTTTTAGGCAGCGGAATGACTTTAGCTATTTTCCAACTTCTTGGGAAAGTACCTTGCTGGATTATAGAATTGTAGATAAATGTTAAAGATTCGACCACATAGGGGACACAGTTTCAAAAAAAAAACCAAACTATTAATGCCGTCATGACCAAAGGAGCGTTGATTTGTCAGGTGACTAATAGACTTGCCTACGTCGAAAACAGTTAAGTACGGAATACTAAAAAAGTCGTTTTGGCGCCAGTCTCTCGTCGCAAAAATGTTTTAGTTTTACAGAAATAGTCGGCTGGTTTAGGTTATTAGTACTTTTATTCAAAAGTGAGTCGGCAGCAGACAGAAAATGTTGATTAAAAATATCAGCAGGTATAGAAGTACATGGTGGTGTTTGACGTGATTTGGTAAAGGCATTGAGGGCTCGCCAGACAGATACGGTATCAGTTTTATTATCCATCAAGCGCTGGAAATGATTTTTCTGGGCCTCGAGCACCAGGTACTTTACGCGATTACGCTGCTTGCGGAAGGCAGCATAATCTCTGTTCCGCTTCAGTTCATTTCGGAGGGCCATGGCGTCTTTAATGTCCTTACTTAACCACTGAGGTAACTGTGCGTGTTTGACTCTCTTCTCACGTAGTGGCGCATGCTTGTCAAGTACACCAAGGAACAATCTGTACCATTCGGCCAACGCTTCTTCATGAATATTATAGTTATAAACTGACTGAAAAGAGATTCCGCTCAGGTCTGCGAGAAACGCGTCCCGATTGAAGTGTTTAAACGACCTGTAATGAAAAGTGGTATGCTGGTTTTTACGACATGGCTTGTCCACCTTCAGAGCCCAACTACAGCACACAGGATAGTGGTCACTAATCGCCACTTGAAGAACACGAGAGCTAAGGACCCTTGACTTGTTGGAAGTGTATACATGATCAATTAGAGTGGCAGACGACTGCGTAACTCTAGTTGCGGATGTGATAAGCTGCTTGAGGCCTACCATAGTAATAGTAGACTCCCAAGCAGGGTGTGGGGAAAACATGTTAATATTAAAGTCTCCGAGCAGTAACATATCAGAGCTGCTATTGTTAACGGTGTCCGCCATTTGTAAGAAATCGTCGTACCACTCAAATGATGCAGACGGATTTCTGTAGACAAATCCAACAAGCAAAGGGGCCGATTTGTTTGTCTTCACCTCAACCCACACGCTTTCAACGGAGTCTGATTCCAGGTCTGTTCTTCTGCGTGTAAAGTGCGCAATAGCATCATGAATATAGACAGCTAATCCTGTTTGTTGAGAAAGTACAGGATCGCGCCGGATTACAGAAAACTCCGGTATCGAAATGGACAAATCACTTATGTCAGAATGTAATCGCGACTCCGTGATTCCAAAAAGGTGAAAGGGGGTGGGTTGAGTCAGAAGGACGGTCAATCGGGAATCTTATTCAGCAAATGATAGATATTTAGATGTCCCACGTGTAAACTGTGAAATTGTAATGAGTTACTCGACATCTTAAAAGACTAGAAGTGTAAGTTAAAGAACTTGAAATGAAAAAAGAAAATAAGCATATGAAATAAAATGGTACAAGAACACACGTTTCAGAAGTAATGTCTGAACTTAACACAACAGTCAATAATGACTTGCGCACGTGATGCAGAATGTCCGACAGTATATTTGTCTCGGCAGGAGCACAAACACTGTGATAGTGTTTTAAGTAATAGAGATCTATAGAGTCCGGTGTGAAACGTTAATTCCACAACTACCGTAAATGTCAGACGAAGAAGAGATTCCGTGGCTGCTGGCAGAGAGTTCAACGAAAAGAAAATTATTATCTTTCACACTTACTGGTAAACAAATACGGTATCAATGTCAGGTCAATTTAGAAGTCGTGGACCCGGCTAGGCAACGGCCACTGATGTAATGACGGATAAGGCGCAGGGGTGTGTGTTGTCATGGTGATGTAAGGTTGCTGCGGCACGCCACCGTAAAAACTGTAGAGCTGCGGTAGGAGCTGTGGCGGTCCAAACATCCGGGGATCGGTGTTGCACCCCGTTTCAGTGGTTATCTCCCTCGATTCGCCACGCTGATCGTAACGAATTGAGGGAGACAACCAGTGTGCACCGTACTCCTGCCACGGGGAGGGATGATGGGGGCCAGAATATTGCGTCATTCCCGGCCATGGGAGTATTGACGGCGTCTGTTGAGGGACATCAAAGGACTGCTGTGGCGGCTGAACCGGGGACTGCGGTGGCAAGGATGACGCAACGTTGACGTCAGCGTCACACGCGGAAGCTGGAAGCTGCCTGCTGCACATTACGTTGTCTGCGATTAGTGGTAACATTACAGTACCGCTTCCCCAGTGTGCACCAGGACTTGAGATGATGCGCGGAGAGCGTGGCGGGCCACGTGGCTGGTCGTTGCTTTGTGACCACGCTCGTTTGAAGTTGGCCGCAAGCCGGGTCATGCCCTTGAAACTGGGATGAATCAGGTCGTGCCCGTCTTTTCGATAGAGGGCAAGACGCGGGACGCCGGCAGTTGTGAAAGTGGCCGTGTTTTCGATAAACACAACCCCAAGCTTGCGGCAGGCGTGACATAGGTTAGCGTTGGACAAGTCTATGGGACGTGTCAGCCCACACTGTGTCTTGGGAGGCAGGATGCTGGAGGCGTGAAGACGGGCCTGAGGGAAAACGCGCCTGCACTGCATTAGTAGTTGATCCCACAGGCGGCTGGTCACTTCGCCAGTCTTACAGTCGTTTACACCCACATGCACAGTGACCACCTGTACATGGGGTGCTTCAGTCTGTCGCTGCATCCAGTCCGCAAGATCTGCAGCTTTGAGGCCAGACACAGAAATTAATTGGACCCTCTCGCGCCGTGAAGTCGCCATCTTGTCACCCTTCATGTACTTAAGCGTGGAGCAGCCGATGACGAGATGTGTAGTGTCCGGCTGGATACGGCGAGTGGCAAGGTGTTCAGCTGGCAACTGACGGCGGGGAGGATTGGTGCGACTGACGGCACGGTCTGATGTGTTCTGCTGCAAGGGTTGACCGTCTGAGCCACAGTCGTTTCTGGGGGTTACAACAACAGGTATTGGGCCAGTATCAGACATGGACAGCGGTGGCGAAACCTCAAGGGTTTTAGCACTTTGCTCGGTGGTAGGAGACTGCGGCGGGTGGACGGGGCTGGAGGGTGAAGGAGCCATAATCTTATTGACCCGTTTCTTGATGTCACGTATGGTGTGGATTTGGCTTTTCTTGCATGATGACAGGTGGCTAATTTGAACTTCAATATGGTGCACCTGATCGTGCAGGCCGGTCAGTTCGCCATCCGACACCTTACACGTGTTACTGGCTTTTACAGCAGTATCTCGAATTTGGCCGTCTAGCTCGCTAATCCTAGCTAGAGCGGAAGCCAGCTGCTGTCTGGTGTCAAGCAGTTCCCGCTTGACTAACTGCATGTCTATGTGCAGGGAGCCAACAAGGATGAAGGTCTGTATATGACGCTGTAGCTGCTGAGTGGCAGCCCATCGCAGGGAGACAGGCTCTTTCACCTTGATGCCGCCTGTGGTTTTGAGCTGTTGCGCAACTGTCTGCACAACCGTAGCATCAAGGGCACTGTCACCTACAAGGGAGGTGGGAGGTGGCGGGTGGGTGGGGCCTGAAGGGGACACAAGGGGACTAGGCTGGATCGTGATAATGCCGTCATCAGATTCTGTCTTACGATCTCTACGTCAAGGACGTAGAGATCGCCGCTGCGGCCCCATCTGGTTCTGTCGATAACAGGGTGGGTGTGGTCTGGGTGTCCATTATATCCAAGAAGGTGCACTGGGGGTGGGGAAGTGTGACGATTGGGCTGGGCACCGCAGCGTCAGACCGGAAACTAATCTTGTTTATCTCAAGAGCGGTCAAATACAGGGGCTGGATGGAGGGTGTGGGCGGGGCATTTTGGGATGAGGACCAGCTGTCATCAGGAAGGTAGATAACAGCAGGACTTGTGGCGATAGAGGAGAACACACTGTCCTCATTAAGGTCATCCTCCATTAGGAGTTTCACCAGATCAACAAGTTGATGAAACTCCGTCATGACCCACTTCTCGCACTTAACGCCTTGGATGAGACACGTGCCTCCATTAGATCGTTTTTTCCTGTAGTAGAGAGTGATTGTGATGTACATGACGCCGGCCCGCCATATCTGTACGAATGACTTGGCCAGGCAGTCTGGAAGAGCAGTGTTCTTGCTACGCAAGTTGAAATCACGGAGGATAATATCATTCTCCTCAAAGTCGATGTCTCTCCAAACAACATAAAAGCTGTCGCTGTATTTTTTCAACAGATGGTTGTACCTAACGTTGAGAGCTTTTCGCCAACGCTTCAGGACCGTTACATCACCAGTCTTAAACACCTTCTGGTTGTCATCTTTGGTGTGTATGATGATGGGAGTTGCGGGGAAGCCAAGGGGGTGGAGACGGGTTGGCTGGTTTCCTATTACGGGGGACAACGTCGCCATTGTCTAGCAGATGTAGTGAAATACCAGAGGGGTAGGGTGGAGTGTCCGATAAGGGGATGGGCAAAAGGAAGGGAGGTAGGGGTGAAGGAGTGGGGCTCAGTGGTAAGTTGAAGTAACTTGACACGTAGCAAAACACCGCGAGGAGCTGAAGGATTTAGTAACACGGTGTTTGCACAGCTGTGGGTAGGGCCAGGGAGACTGGAGAACTGAAGCGCTATAGCAGACCAGGCGTGTCGTAACCAGCATCCGGTATTGGCATGGTTAAGAGGCACTTGAGTCTGGCAGCTTGATCACGAGATATCCCGCTGACGCCAGTCACGTCACCGGTAACCGACAGGGCAACGAGGAAGATACTTTATGGAAAACATATGGCGAAAAGATCGTGTACAAATATGATGGTACTCACATAGTCCAAATGCGCGTAGTGCCTGACAGCCGTGAGCAGTATGTTGATACATTCACTTAGTAAGCACACACGATGACGGTCCGTGTAAAACTATGGTCAGGCTAACACAACCAGACACTGGTGTCGAAAGCCTTTTTTCTCTTCACATTGTAATGATTATTTTCAGATATACTGAGACACAAACACATACAGTATGATTAGTATTCCATATAAAACATTTACAGCACAAATTTTGATGAAAGTAATGACAGTAAATTCGTGAATAGTCACAGTATTCCAACAATACAAATTTGCACAGCTGATAGGTTCAGTTTTCAAGAACACTGTAGCACGAACACAATCACAATATAATATAATATTCCATATGAAAAGGTTGTCCATACATTGCATTGTTTACATTGCAGCACAAATTTCGATGTAACTGATGACAGTAAACTCCTGAATAGAGAGAGCTTTCACAGTGTTCGCACAAACAGTCAGGGGTCACGCTCTGCTGCACACTGGACCGACCCGCGTCGGACGTCCGATCGGGACGGCGGTCGGCGAGAGAGAGAGAGAGAGAGAGAGAGAGAGAGAGGAGAGAGAGAGAGAGAGAGAGAGAGAGAGAGAGAGAGAGAGAGAGAGAGAGAGAGAGAGAGAGAGAGAGAGAGAGATGAAATGAAATGAAATGAAACTTTATTTCTCAACGTAATTAGCACGAGTGGCATTTTCATACTTGCCGTTGCTACTCTACAAACACAGGATAATTATTGTAATACTAATAGTACCAAATTACACAAAGAAAATTAGGAGACATTAAACATGAAGAGACATTAAACAAAAATCATTCATTCATTCGGTCATACAAACCAAAAACAGAAAGTACACGCAACGCACGCACACACATACATGCTCGCGCGTACACACAGACACGCGCTAATGATAACTTGACCTATATACGAAGCAAATCATTTGGATCATAGTGAAAAGTCACTTTAGACAGCAAAAATTATTTGGATTATAATAGAAACTTGAATTATGTAATTAGGCGATTATTATTAGTATGGACAAACCATACGGCAGCATGCACTGATTATACGATAAGCACATGTTTGATATGGATACTTGTGGTAGATTATGTATCAGCAGACAAGTACTTGAGGAGGCATTCCTTGAAAGAGGAGAGGGAGCTAGCGTGTGTTATACATGTAGGCAGTTTGTTCCAGAAAGATGCGCCTGAGAAAGATACACTGGTTTTAAATTGATCTATCATGGGGCGAGGTGTAATAAAGTTTCGTCTTGAAGTAGAATAACCTGAACATGCCTTGGTAAAGAGCTTACAAAGATATTCTGGGTGAATCTCATTCCAGATTTTATACATAGCCACGCCCTTGTTTAAGAGGTGATGCTTGCTAAGAGGTAGCATTTTCAGTTTTTCAAGTCTTTCGTCAGTTGTCAGCGCTGAATCAGGCAGGATATGTTTCGCTGCTCTCCGATGCAGGGAATTAAGCCTCTTCAAGTGTACGTCACCGCTGCCATCCCATATCGTGGACGCATAATCGATATGGGATTTGACATGTGCATTGTAAAATAACTTGCGGGAATCAACATCGATAAAATACTTCAACTTTGAAAGCATAAAAACATTTCTGGCAACAGTTTTACATACAGCATTTATGTGCGATTGCCACTTCATCTGGTCATCAAAAATTACACCAAGTAATCGGTGTTCCGTGACCTGGGTAACGATGTCGTTATGGATAGTCAGGCTGAGTGTAAGTGGCTTGAGCTGAGAGAGAGAGAGTGAGAGAGAGAGAGAGAGAGAGAGAGAGAGAGAGAGAGAGAGAGAGAGAGAGAGAGAGAGAGAGAGAGAGAGAGAGAGAGAGAGAGAGAGAGAGAGAGAGAGAGAGAGATGAAATAAATGAAATGAAATGAAACTTTATTTTCTAAGGATAAAAGAATAGGTGCGCAGACCTTTTCTTCTTTCTTGTCCTTGCTACAAACTACATGAAAACACACACACACACACACACACACACACACACACACACACACACACACACACACACGCACACACACACACACACACACACACACACACACACACACACGCACACACACACACACGCACACACACACACACACACGCACACACACGCACGCACGCACGCACACACACACACACACACACACACACGCACGCACAGCACGCACACGCGCTTGCACACAAACACACACACACACACACACACACACACACACACACACGCACGCGCGCATGCATACACACGGAAGTACGTAAATCAGAGTTAGGTCAGACCCCGCTACGGCTCAAACAATGGATTAAAGGCCCGGACAAACGTGGTGTCGTGATGTATGTCCCTGGCCTTCAACCAACGCCCGCGTCATACTAACCATATAAGGAATCCAGACCAAAAAGGTGACTGCCAAGCGTGTAATATGCAAAGAAGTACCCAACAGAGAAAGAAACACGCTTAGAAAAGACGGGTACAACACAATTTATTAATATTTCGGGTAAATACCCTTTGTCAAAATAGACAAACAAACAAACAGAGAGATTAGCCGCTACTTATCTTCATTGGCAGAAGGAATGTGGCAACTGTGTATTCCTGGACTGCATTAAATGTAGCCATCATAGACTGCACTTTCCCACCAGTGACGCCCACCCTTGATGTTCTGCGTGAAACTTGGGGCTTTGTGTGAAAGCAACTTTTCTGACGAAAATAGAGATAATCAGCAAGACTTGATCCCTCTCTGGAAGCCGTAACGTTAGCAGATTTCTGAACTTGATGTTGCCATAGTTTCAAATGCGAATGTATGCAGCTGCGTGTATGTATGTAGACGTAAGTT
This sequence comes from Semisulcospira habei, assembly GCA_036245525.1. NCBI lineage: Eukaryota > Metazoa > Mollusca > Gastropoda > Semisulcospiridae > Semisulcospira > Semisulcospira habei. The sequence continues at coordinate 186,464,362 of BTPG01000007.1, read as the reverse complement.
TTGTTATACGTGTTTTGTGAATGTGTATTTGCGTCATTATGTGTGTGTGTGTGTGTGTGTGTGTGTGTGTGTGTGTGTGTGTGTGTGTGTGTGTGTGTGTGTGTGTGTGTTTTACACGTCATTCTAATTTCTCTATACAGGATGACGTCTTTTTTTCTGGCGTGTTCTTTTTTGTTCTATGTTTGTTTCCATGTCACCTGAAGAAGGATCTTTGATCCGAAACGTCGTTCCTTGTTTCTATTTTAAAGGATTTTCTACCACTATCTTCTGTTTTTCTTTCACATAAAAAGTCACTTGCAGTTGGGGACACAAAATGAATGTTTCACACTAAGGAAAAGGCTTATGCACCTGGACATTACAAGCGCAAGTTACCTGAAGAAATAGCTGATGAACTGGTTGATAAACTATTCGATGAGTTAGTTAATGAAATGAGTTATAGTGTCTGGAGGAATAATCTGTAATTGTTCTCTGACAAATGCCCTCTGTGGGGCAGGCTCATATAGATAATAAATGGATGCGTTAGTGCCAGGGACTATATTTTTTATATTGTGTACAGATGTGGACCATATTGGATCAGTTGCTCTGCGCCCGACATTATTCTCGGTCTCACGGGGTTGATATAAATATCTTACTTGTTTTGTAAACAAACTTATGTCGGGTGGTGTTGTTTTTATTTCTGACCTTGACGGTATTGTTTTCAATTTAATAGCATCAACAGGCATAGGGTGGCCCTCGTTATTCATTGCTTTTATCACAGATGGCAATCTCTTAACCCATTCAGTGTTATGTGCATCATACATGCGTTCCTTAGAATACTGGTCCCTGAAAATTCTCTCTGATAATTGTTTGTTAAAGTTTTCAACAATTGCCTGTGATCTGTGCACACCTGGTATTCTTCGCCGCACTAGCACGCCATGCTTTGCAAATAATTGATTAACTGCACCTTTAAATTCAGATCCATCATCGACTTGCACAAGCCTGGGAAATTTTAAGGGACCTCGACTATATATTTTTGTTAATGCAGTGGCTACCAGCATTCTTGTCAGTAATAGGCTCGGCATCCTTGTACCTTGAAGCTATGTCGACAACAGTTAATGCATACTTGTATCGTTTCTTTCTTATTGTATCATGTAGCAGAAACAATAGATCTATTTGATGGGTGTCATTTGGCGTAGTGTTCACAAAATAAGGTCTTGTTTTTTTTTTCTTCTTGGAGCAGGTAAATAAATTTGCCAAATTGCTTGTTTTTGTAGCCTCTGTTTTATTTGTTCGAGTGTGACATCCCCATCCACACCAGCATGTAATTTTTCTATTGCTGTTTTTTCTTTCCAGTAGCCAACAGCAGAGTAATATATTTTTGATAGTTTAGCTCCGACGTCAGTCATTTCTTCTAGCAATAAAAATCTCCAGTAAAATATACAAATATTATTTCTCCATTCTTTGTTCTGGGCTTGGTTGGTAATAGTCACTAAGTTTTGGTTGCGGGATGGTCATGTCTTCGCCAGTAACAAGAAAATATTATTTGATCACGTCATCGACGTTTGAAAATGTATGCTGTGCGTGACCTTCAAGTCTGAGTTTTTCATTGATAAAATCAAGTTTCTCTATTCTTTGCTTCTCATAATCCTGCTGGGCTTGTGCAAGTTTTTCAGACGCCTCATTGTGATGCTTCATTTCTTCTGCAGATTTCTCTCTACCTATTTTTGAAAAGAGATAGTTTGATCAGCTAAATGCCAATGCATTAACAATGGCCCCACCAATCATAATAGCTATAGTTGCAATATTTTTTATTTACATAGAAACATTTTCTGGAATATTCCTTGCTTGACGAGAAAGTCTTTTGTGGCAATTGATGCTGTTACAACTGCTACTAATTTAGCACTGTCTTTGAAGTCTAATCTACTTAAGTCTGCCGATTTCATTTGAGAAGACTTTTTCCCAGCATAGAATAAGCAACTGTTAGTACGCTAATTACAGCAAAGTGATTGACAAGGTTCATTATGTTCTTTGTGTCGCTCATTTTCTTATGCCACAAAAATTAAAATAATAAATTTATTTACTGCATGTAAAATGGGTCCAAAGGTTTTAACGTTGCTGGCAATGTGGAGACTTTTTCTTTTGATTTTGGAGTTTTTGATTTTTTGGACACTGTTCGAGCTTGCGATTTGTATTTTTTTGTATAACTGGTTACCTACATAACCAAATCCGACAACAAATCCAGCAACTATATATTTTGTTGTTTCAGGTTTAGACTCAGTTGTTTGTCTCTCTCTTTGTTGGGGGTGTGAGGATGTTGGCCCTAACGGTAATGACACTTGTGCTGGGTTGGAACTGTTGACGGTGTGTCAGTTACTTGAGTCTTTTCTGTTAATGCTTGAAGCTGTCATTTTTTGTTTGTTATATTCAGCTAATCTTTTCCCAGCCTCTATTCGACCTGGACTTTTAACCTGTCACCGTTTGAACTTGTGTCAAGACACGACTCTGATGTGGAGTCGTCTGGGTCTCGTCCATTTTCTTTTAATTAATTTTTTTTAAAAATCAATATGACTACTAATAACAAGTAAAGTTACCACAGTTGCAAGGTAATTCCCAAACTTGAAAAACTTAAGGCATGCTAATTTGCCTATTGAACTTGAAACTATGGGGTTGTTTTCTAGATCGTGTGATAAGCTGTCAGTATCAACGGGTAATAAGTGACTCACAGCTTTTGTGTATAGGCAGACAAGAGATCGACTCAAATCACGGGTCATTCGTGAAGCAATGTGATTTTCATATTTAGCATGAAGTTTAATTAGCTCGTCAGCAGTGAGGGATTCTATGTCTTCTGTCATGTGTTGTTTACCGATAAAAGCTTTTGATTTTCCAAAAACAACCACAGAGAGAAGGCGCTGTTTTTTAGACTCTAAGTCTTTGTTCTCTACAGCACAGATATTGTTTAGAAGGTGTAATTCATCTTGGTTCATTTTTAATAATTTATTTTTAAAGAAGTCAATGACAGCATTAGTTATTTAGATGGTGTTGTGGATCTGCCTTAATAATCACGGGTTGGCAGCTGACAAAATCATTGCTTTGAATGATTTCTGGAATGGAAATAAAATGGCTAGGTAATAAAGGCATTGGTTGTATTTGTTGGCGTGGGTTTGTCTGAATACCATGCTAATTAAAATAATTATTTCGTTTATTAAATGGGCCTGGTTGTAGTCCCACTTGTCTATCTCTCAAGCATGTCAGCAAATTTATTTTTTGAAAATGTTCTATGTATAGGGGAATAAAAGCTACTGTATTTAGTTTTTAAAACCTCAGAAATAAAACTTGATACAAGCTAGAATTATCGTCATGCACAGGTTTATGTACATATTCAAAAGCAAATTTAAGGGGATAGGGGTGTTCCAAGGTGCACGGCTCCCAGGATATTTTTCAATGTGCAATGTTTCATTTTGGGGAGTTTTGAACCCAACTTCCTTTCCCCGCCCTCTCCCCTTCCCCCCCCCCCACACACACACACACAAACACACACACCCTCCAGCGCCTCTTCTTGGAAATTGTATACGGTCCGTCATGTGATTTTTCACCCATTGGTGAAAAGGTCTCCAGACCTAACTCCCCCTTACCCCGACCTCACACCCGCACTAACTCCACCACCACCACCCGCCCCTCGTTTAATAGTCAACAAGTGGCGCATTTGTAGGTCTTCACCCTCTTCACATTCTCAGCATCTGTGACTCCGCCGACAGGAAGAGTTTCGTGGAAAAGTTCTACGGAATCTAATGCACGTTCTTTTTTTTCTCTCTCTTTTTTATTTTTTTATTTTTTAAAATTTCCCTGTACCTTAAAGAGAGGCCATTTGCAATAGTATTCGTGGTATAAAACGCAAACTTACGTACTGTCAAACGTTTGCTCCTAAATAGAAAGAAAAGGGGAGACTGCCAGTGCTAATATTTTAGGAAGGTTGCATGTTAAAGAAGGTAATAGCACTGTCAGGGGAGAGAAGTGTGCATGATCGACCAGTGATCATAGTTCTACTGTTACCAAAGCACAAAAAAGAGATAGGAAAGAGGGGGGGGGGTGAGCTACGAATGTGACTGGAAGCAATGCATATGGAACCCCCTCCCCCCCCCCCCCCCACACACACACACAAACACACACACCCTCCAGCGACTCTTCTTGGAAATTGTAAACGGTCCGTCGTGTGATTTTTTACCCATTGGTGAAAAGGTCTCCGGACCTCTCTCCCCCTTCCCGCGACCTCCCACCCGCACTAACACCACCACCACCCGCCCCTCATTTAATAGTCAACAAGTGGCGCATTTTTATGTCTTCACACTGTTCACATTCTCAGCAACTGTGACTCCACCGACAGGAAGTGTTTCCTGGAAAAGGTCTACGGAAACTAACGCACGTTCTGTTTGTTCTTTCTTCTTTTTTTTTTAATTGCCCTATACCTTAAAGAGAGGTCATTTGCAATATTATTCGTGGTATAAAACGTATACTTACGTACTGTCAAACGTTTGCTCCCAAATGAAAAGAAAAGGGGAGACTGCCAGAGCTAATATTTTAGGAAGGTTACAATTTAAAGTAGGTAATAGCACTGTCAGGGAAGAGAAGTGTGCATGATCGACCAGTGATCATAGATCTAATATGGCGAAAGCACAAAAAAAGAGATAGGAAAGAGGGGTTGAGCTAAGAAAGTAACTGGAAGCAATGCATACGGAAGCCCCGCCCCCCCCCCCCCCCCCCCCTCCATCGAAAAGGGGGGGGGGGGGGGCGTATCACATATCCCACTGTTCCAGACACTAAATGCATGGAAATTTAAATCTAGGTTCCCCAAGGGGGGTCCAGATATTTAGCCAGTGTAAACAGCTGTTTCGGTTTTGGCGACCTCTTCAGCACACCATCGGCAATACTGGAGGAAGGCAGGAATTTCTGCCTACCTGCAATGACAGACACATTTTACTGTGGTATCTGCAAGGGCATTCATTCCATGCCACCACCTAGAGCTAATTTCCATGAGAACCTACCAAAGGGGGTAAGGGGTTGCAGTCGATATTGTAGTAGCAAATGAAAAGAAAAGGGAGACTGCCAGTGCTAATATTTTATGAAGATTACAAAGAAAATTAGGTAATAGCATTGTCAGGGAAGAGAAGTGTGCATGATCGACCAGTGATCATAGATCTATTGTTGCAAAAGCAGTTTTCTCCCAAAGTTAACTTTTAAAAATATTTGTGTGCAAAAAATGACTAATCTTTGCAAACACATCGACCTGGGTTGACCTTGACCTTTTCTACAGGTGAAATATATTTAGGTAAAGTTATTCTTGTAAGCTACAATTATGTCGAGTTTAAAATCTGTGAATGTTATAGCCCCTAAGAAATAGCCTTATACAAACCGCACTCATACACACACGACGGCTGAAGAGCGGCTGCATGGACGATTGGTGACTACATTTATACTGTTTCACATTTGCTGTCACATCTAAGCCAACAAGGTTTGCTCTTGGAACAACTATTTAGCGCCACCCCCTTCCCACAGACAGTAATTAGCAATGTTATCTGTCTGAAAGCATTCCTAACAACTGTGCGAGTCATCTTGAAGTGATGTAGCGACATAAACCTGTTTTTTGACGTATCTGGTTTATTCTCTTCACTACAACTAGACGCAAATATTGCTCTGAAATCTTTCCTAATTCTGTTCCAAGGAATCCTAAACGTCAAATAAATATGTCAGTTGTGTCAGGAAGAGCCAAATTCGCCATGGGCCCCCGCGATCGCGCCAGGCTCAAGAGGATCTGTGTCTTGTGGATGGATCCTATTCAGTTTCTTGACTGTGAAGGGGTTAAGTGCAAATATCATGAAACAAAAGTTGGAAAAATCGGGCCTGTGGTTTCTGAGATATTGCCTGTACACAGGCTCACACAAATATGGCCTCTGCGACCTTCACCTTATAGGTCGTGAATTCATTCTGTTAAAAACATCACCTCTGAGGGTAAGGCTTTTTTTCCCTAAAAATTCAGAGCAAATCAGTACACCAGTTTCAGATAAATTCTCTATTCAATAATCTGCAAGAAAGATATGGCAACTATAACCTTGACCATGAGGTAGAGGCACAATTAAGCTTGATGGTAATGTATGATATGATAAAAAACTATAATCTAAAATTTGGATTGAATAGGCTCAATCGTTATTGAGATATTGCCTAGCACACAATTCTGCACAAAACAAATATGGTCGTTGTGTGCTTAGCCTTTCATAAAGTAGAAATATAGGTGACCTTGACCTTTAAATAACACATTTCAAGGTTGCCAGTCGAAAACATTGAATTGCTTATGTTTCTACTGATGATTTGTCATTAAATTAGTATACATGTTTTCATCATAGTATGTGAAAGATTGGACACCTAATCTTCTGACAAGAAGGCTATGTCGCGTGTCATGAAAGATAAAAAGATAGCGCCGAGATGACATCACCATTCTGCTTTTTAGACATTAAATCATCGTAAATAGTAGGTTTCTAATCATACCAATCATTTATTTCTGCGTGCTTTTTTATGGGAACTGCATTGTTAACACCAACACTACCCCCAACACTAGGGCCCAAAGAAGGAAAATCTGACCGTATTACATGTCCTTCTATATTCAATACGGTATTTATTTAGTCAGACACCTATGGTTCATCTTCATCTGTGATAGGCTTTCGAAAAAATGTAGTCTCCAATACCCCGCAAAAGGGGTGGGGGTGGGGGGGGGGCGGGGTGGGGGGGGATGTTCACTTCCTATCTGACAGCCTGTAATGGCAAGGCGTCGCCAATTATGTCTCCTCCTCTTTACACTTGTTGCAGCTGCTTCTGATTCCAAAGTTCGAGCGCTACTGAAACCACGTCTTTCTGAAAATGACCTTAGGCAGCAATACGGTAAGTGCACACAGCAAAGTCGTTGACATCCAGTGATAAAAAGCTTTCTCTGCCTCTGTATCACACACTGTGTGTGTGTGTGTGTGTGTGTGTGTGTGTGTGTGTGTGTGTGTGTGTGTGTGTGTGTGTGTGTGTGTGTGTGTGTGTGTGTGTGTGTGTGTGTGTGTGTGTGTGTGTTAGGAGGTGATTGAAAACAGTACCTAATCATTAAGGATTTTTCTGAAGCTGCTTTTACGCGTACCGTGTAGGTCGCCTAGTTCTCACATACACTTCGCTTTCAGGCGCGCACAGATAATGGCAGAGACAACGATAAATATTCTACTATAAACGGACAAAAAAATAACTCACCTGACCTGCTGAAAATGTTCTCATTTTACCTCAGTAGCAGGTCCATATAGAAATACACCCCCGACACACACACCACACACCTAGCTGAAAGTGAATGCCACCATATGTTTTAACTAGAATTACAGGGAGTGCGGGGAAGTGGCGCAGTGGTTAAGGCGTCTGCCTCCAATGCCAAAGGTGCGAGGTTCGATACCGGGTTCCTGCGTTGGATTTTTCTCCTCTGGTAAGTGTCACCGTCTGGGCAGTGGGCAGATGTTCACATCTGCACGGGACATAGACGACCCCGACCCCCACGAGTCCTCTGCTGCCTTGCAGGCCTGGCCGCTTGGCTGCGGAAAGGCTAAGGGAGGAAACCCCTGACATCAAAGCCCCCATGTCTCCGGGGAAGGCTTTTGAGCCAGAGACTAAGACAAGGACAGTCTGATATAAAACCTACGACCTGAGGACCTCGATGCCCCCGTCCCAGCTTGCTAGGCCATGGCAAACGAACCAAGGGTTTAAAGGGTGGGGCCAGTACTGCGCACACTGCACTCCACCAAAAAGCTCCACCGCGCAGGCTTTAGGAAACGCCCACGGACTATGACACTGAACTTTCCAAGTCCTGCAGCGATGGGCAAGGGGCAAAACGGCAGGTGAAAGATGTCACTGGAAGCCGCAGTCTCAAACCTGCATGCAGGCTGTTCAGGATATTGGTCGCCTGATGTTGACCTGGGGATGACAACGTCACTCGGCACACCCTGAACGACCAAGCAGCCTTCTCTAGGGACAGCACTGCTTGCTCCACACGGAGAGGGGCCTAAAAAAGGTGGCCTAACCAAAGCTCATCCCCTCGTAACCCCAGTTGGCTAGCCGCGGTCAACGGGCATCTTCTCATGCGGTCAGAAAACAAGAAAAAACAACGGATCCACTCTCATGACGACCACGACCGGACTCAACGTAGCATGCTGGAACATCCGAACCATGCTCGACACAGCAGACAGCGGACGCCCTGAGCGTCGCTCCGCCCTCATTGCCCATGAATTGCGGAGGTTAAACATCGACATCGCCGCGCTCAGCGAAGTACGCCTCCCGGAGGAAGGCAGCCTCCAAGAACTTGGCGCTGACTACACCCTCTACTGGTCAGCCAAGCCTGCATCAAAAAGACGGCTCTCAGGCGTGGGCTTCATGGTGAAGACCCCCATTGCGACTAAGTTGGAAAACCTACCAACGGGTCACTCCGACCGCATCATGTCCATGCGCCTCCCACTAAGACACCAGCAATACGTCACCCTTCTCAGTGTGTACTCCCCAACCCTGCAGGCAGAGCCTGCAGAAAAAGACAAGTTCTACTCTGACCTGCGCAGCTTCCTGCAGAGCACCCCTGCAGACGACAAAGTCATCATCCTTGGCGACTTCAACGCCAGAGTGGGCCAAGACTCTGAAGCCTGGAAAGGAGTCCTCGGCAAGCATGGCGTTGGGAACTGCAATGACAATGGTCGCCTACTGTTGGAGCTCTGTGCAGAGCAGCAACTTGTCATCACCAACACTACTTTCCAGCAAAAAGACAGTCGAAAGACCACCTGGATGCATCCTCGCTCCAAGCACTGGCACCTTATTGACTATGTCCTAGTGCGTCAGAGGGACCGCAGTGACGTCCTCCTCACCAGAGTGATGCCCAGCGCAGAGTGCCACACTGACCACCGCCTTGTTCGCTGGAAACTCAGGCTCCGCCTCAAGCTGAAACCCAAGAAATGGCCTCCCCAAGAAAAAGCTTGATGTTGCCAGCCTTCAGCGTGACGACAAGAAAGCTGCCCTTCAGGCCGATTTGCAGCGCATGCTCAAAGACACAGTTGATCCAACAGACTCCTCCCCTGAAACACTCTGGGAAACCCTGAAAACTGCTATTGTAAAATCTTCTGTGGAAGTCTTGGGCTTTGCTAGAAAGAGGAACAAAGACTGGTTTGATGAAACCGACGTAGAGATCCAGGAACTTCTAGCAAAAAAAAAAAAAAAGAACCGCCCACCAGGCCCACCTAGCCCAGCCTTCCTGCCCTGTGAATAAGTCTGCCTTCCGCCTCATCTGCAGCAGTCTCCAGCTCAAGCTTAGAGAACTCCAGAACGAGTGGTGGTCCAGACTCGCACAGAGGACTCAGCTCTGCGCTGACAACGGTGACTACAGGGGCTTCTACGAAGCACTGAAAGCAGTGTATGGCCCTGGGCACCTGGTACAAAGTCCCCTGTGAAGCGCTGATGGACAGGCACTCCTCACAGATAATACCTCCATCTTGAACCGCTGGTCGGAATACTTTCAGGACCTCTTCGGCGCTGAGCGAACTGTTCAAGAAACAGTCATCCTCCAAATCCCACACCTTCCACTAAAGGTTGAATTGGACGACCCGCCCACCGCCGAAGAGACCCTCACAGCCATCCACCAGCTCAAGAGTGGCAAAGCAGTAGGCATTGACGGAATCCCGCCAGAGATATGGAAACATGGAGGCCCAGCACTGCACAACAAGCTCCACGACCTCTTTCTCTGCTGCTGGGAAAAAGGAACACTACCAAAGGATCTCCGTGATGCAGTCATCATCACCCTGTACAAGAACAAAAGAGAGAAGTCTGCCTGCTCTAATTATCGTGGAATTACCTTGCTGTACATTGCCGGGAAAATTCTCGCAAGGTTGCTCCTGAATCGGCTGGTACCTGCCATCGCTGAAGACCACCTCCCAGAGGGCCAGTGTGGCTTCAGAGCCAACAGGAGTACCACCGACATGGTCTTTGTGCTGAGACAGCTTCAGGAGAAGTGCCGCGAGCAGAACAAAGGGCTGTACGTAACGTTTGTCGACCTAACAAAAGCGTTTGACACTGTGAGCAGGCAAGGTATGTGGCTGATCCTTGAGCGACTAGGCTGTCCCCCAAAGTTCCTCAACATGATCGTCCAGCTCCACGAGGACTAGCAAGGCCAGGTCAGACTAAACAGTGACCTCTCAGAACCATTCCCCATTCGCAACGGCGTGAAGCAAGGCTGCGTGCTGGCACCGACCCTTTTCACCATCTTCTTCAGCATGATGTTGAAGCAGGCCACAGTGGACCTCGAAGATAACGACGCAGTGTACATTAGGTATCGTCTCGATGGCAGCCTGTTCAACCTCAGACGACTGCAGGCCCACACGAAAACCCTAGACCAACTGATTCGTGAGCTGCTCTTTGCTGATGACGCTGCCCTCATTGCACACACAGAGAGAGCCTTGCAGCGCATTACGTCCTGCTGCGCAGATGCCGCCCAGCTCTTTAAACTTAAGGTCAGTCTGAAAAAGACAGAGGTCCTTCATCAGCCAGCACCCAAGGAAGAGCATCGCCCTCCCCACATCACCATCGGCGAGTCTGAACTGAAGTCTGTACACCAGTTTACCTACCTCGGCTGCATCATCACGTCAGACGCCAAGCTGGACAAGGAGCTGGACAACAGGCTGGCAAAAGCGAACAGTGCTTTCGGGCGACTATTCAAGCGGGTGTGGCACAATCAACAGCTGAAAAAAAGGCACCAAGATCAGCGTGTACAGAGCTGTCGTCCTCACCACCCTGCTGTACGGTTCCGAGTCCTGGGCCCTCTACCGCAGCCAACTACGACTCCTCGAACGCTTTCACCAGCGCTGCCTGCGTACCATCCTCAGCATTCACTGGAGTGACTATGCCACCAACGTCGAGGTCCTTGAACAGGCGGAAACTTTGAGCATCGAGGCTTTGCTGCTGCGGACACAGCTTCGCTTAGCGGGGCACGTCTCCAGGATGGAGGATCATCGCCTACCCAAGATCACTCTTTTCGGCGAGCTCGCCACTGGACACCGAGGCAGAGGGGCACCAAAGAAGAGATACAAAGACGGTCTCAAGAAGTCACTTAGTGCCTGCCAAATCGACCACCGCCAGTGGTCTTCGCTTGCTGCGGACCGTGACACCTGGCGCTCCACCATTCACAAGGCAGCCGTCTTCTTTGAGGACTCTCGCAGAGCTAACCTCAAAGACAAGCGGCTCAGGAGAAAAAACAGAGTTGTCGTAACTCAGAACCCTGACCAGACCTTCCCCTGCAGCCACTGCGGTCGAACCTGCCTGTCCCGGATTGGCCTCCGCAGTCACGAAAATGCCTGCAGACGACGTGGGCAAGCCCTATAGAATCTTCGTTCGCGAAGTCAAGCCAAGACAGGGAGTGCCACAGGGGGGAGTCCTGTCACCGACCCTATTCATACTCTTCATCAACGACCTTGTGCCAGAGCTACCAAAAGGAGTCCACGCAGCCCTGTACGCAGATGACCTGGTACTCTGGGCACAAAAGAGTATGCAACAACTGCTACATACAGGATGCAACTAGCCCTGGAAAGGCTGACAGACTGGACCAACAACTGGTGAGTGACCATCAACACAGAAAATCATCAGCCACACTCTTCTCTCTCTCCAACAAAACAAAGGCTGGCAACCTAACACTGGGCAACACCCCACTGCGGTATGATGGCCAACAGACATACCTGGGCGTCACCCTTGACAAGAGGCTGACGTGGAAGCCGCACATTTGGAATGCAGAAGCGAAAGCTAGAAGAAAGCTGAACATCATGAGAAAACTGGCTGGAACACAATGGGGAGCCAATGAAAAGATCCTCAAAAATGTTTATCAAGGCAAAGTGAGACCACACCTTGAGTACGAATCCAATGCATGGTTGACGGCAGCCCAGTCACACCTGCCGATCATTGACAGAGTTCAGAACCAGGCACTTCGTATCATCACCAGCACAATGACATCAACACCAATTGAAAAGATGAAAGAGACAACAGGCATCCCACCCCTGCGCTTGAGAAGAGATTGCAAAGCCTTGATACAGTCCACAAGATGAAGTCTTCCAAAGACCATCCTATGAATGCCAGGATGAAACAGCAAACCTCTGGGAGACTGAAAAGATCACGTTTTGTGAAGGAGACGAGAGCTCTGCAGAGAAAACGCCAGGCAAAGCTCCCTGCGCAGGTAGAGGCTCTGAATCCTTCTAGTGACCTTCATCCCTGAGAAAGTAAGCCAGAAAACATCGCCATCTCTTCCACGGTACCATACATCACCACCAAAGATGAGCACAGCACTGTGAGCAAGAAAGCCCTGACACTGGCCATGCTCGAAGAAAAGTATCCACAGGAAGCATGGATACAGGCATACACCCGATGGATCAGCCACAGATGCAGTTCAGAATGAAGGGGCTGGGGTGTACATTCAGTACCCAAACGAAAAATGGCAGGCAGAGGCAGTATCAACAGGCCTACACTGCACAAATTACAGAGTGATATGAAAGCCCTGGTCTGTGCTGCAAACACCCTTAGTGGCACTGCAGACCCTGATGCCCAGATTGTCTTCCGTGTCCTTGAGGCAGCAATAGCAAGCAAACTGCCACGTATACAAGAGGCACTGCAAAACATCAAGTGCACCAGACTGGTGCTGCAGTGGGTCCCTTCACACTGTGGCATCTACGGCAATGAAGAAGCTGACAGAATGGCAAAAGTGGGTGCATAGAAAAAACAAGACAAAAATGGAGTCAGCTTTACAGAGATGAAGACCATCATTAAGTCGGTGTACAGACCACCTTAACGGCCTCTAGACAGTTACCATCAGCTGTCCAGGCAAGAGCAGGTGACCATCTTCCGTCTGAGGACCGGGCACAACCGACTCAATTTCCACCTGCGCAGACGCTTCCACCTCGTGCCATCTCCCCTGTGCCCTTGTGGAGAAGCAGAGCAGACCACAGAGCGCATGCTCCAGGACGTGGGAACCACCAGCTGCTGAGGGAGGAGATATGGCAGAAGCCCGCCACTCTACAAAAGAAACTGTACGGGCCTGTGGAGGTGCTACAGAAGACCACAGATTTCATTTTGAGAGCCAAACTCCAAGTGTGACGGCATTCGAGAAGAAGAAGAAGACCAGAATTACAGAGGGAAGCTGGTGTGTCGTCATTTACTTTTGCATGACAAGGTGCGGAATGTGCGTCAGTTGTATGTTTCTATGATACGGACCTGCTTATGAGGTGAAACGAAAACGCACAGAACAGCTCAGGTGAGTTTATTTTTATTCCGTTTATACGAGGGAATGATAGTTGAGCGTAATGTTTTGTATTTTTTTCTGTAAACTAATTAGGTCACATAATAATAGTAATAATAATAATAATAATAATAATAATAATATATACATTTATATAGCGCTGAACCTCCAAATGAATGATGCTCTAAGCGCTTTATAAGATAAAAAATAACAGAACAAAAAGTACAAGAAACTAAAAGATACAATAAATATTACAAAAACTAAGTGGCACATATGAAAAACTCGCACTCACACACACACACACACACACACACACACACACACACACACACACACACACACACACACACACACCATTACAAAAACAGTTACTGCCAACGATTGCTAACACACTACTGAAAATGCATATAGCTATAGGGCCAAGGCATGTTACTTCCACCTCCACCACATCAGTCTGATCAGAAAATACCTCCCTACAGAAGCTACCACCAAACTTGCTGTCTCTCTCATCTTATCTCGCATCGACTACTGCAACTCTCTCCTTTCCGGCCTCTCTCACTTCACCACTTCCACTCTCCACCGTGTCCAGAACAATGCTGCCCGCCTCGTCCTCAGAAAGAAGAAATCCGACCACATCACTCCCCTGCTCAAACTCCTTCACTGGCTTCCCATCACACAACGCATCCAATACAAGATTCTGTCTCTCTGCTACAAATTCCTGAACAACTGCGCTCCTGCCTATCTCTCCAACTTACTTCACCCCTACACTCCTTCCCGCTCCCTCCGCTCTGCCTCCGACCCTCTCCGCCTCCACATCGCCCGCACCAAACTCACCACTTTCGGCCCCCGCTCTTTCTCAGTATACGGTCCTCACCTGGAACACTCTCCCACTCTCTCTCCGTCAGAAACATTCTCTCTCCTCCTTCCAGTCCGCCCTAAAAACTCACATCTTTCAACAGTTCTAGCACTATACCACCACACTCCCCATCCCAAGCTGACTGTCGCAATGTATTTCACTATTTGTGGTACGTGAGTCGTTGTCTAAAGCGTGCGCATGCGTGCGCGAGTGTGAGCGCGCGCTTAGAGTTATAATTATTATAAGAGAAGCACATTACAAATACCGTAATTATTATTAATAATTATTATTATTATACGCATACGAAAAAAAGATTGGTCTTGAGCAGTGATTTGAAAGCAGACAGAGTTGGAACATGTCTGACATGGGCTTGTAGGTCGTTCCAGGTGACTGGACTGAAATAATAAAAGCATGCTGGCCCTGTCAAGATTTCTTTTGCGTAGGAGCCCTAAAAATACGCGTGTCTGATGCTGGACAGAGGGATCTTGAATGCGTGTAAATATGAAGCAGATCGGACAAATATGGGGGAGCAGAACCGGTAATAGCATTGAAACAAACCACAGAAACCTTGAACACAATTCTTTGAGATACAGACAACCAGTGCAGTCCAAAAAGTAATAGTGTTATGTGCTCACGTTTCGATACTCTGGCAGTCGGGCACAGCATTTCACAATTCTTTGAAGTTTATCAAGAGGATTGTAAGGAACACCGGCCAAAATGGAATGATAAAAATCAATGCGGGAAAGAACAAGGGCGGTAACAAGCGTTGTAGTTGCTCCAGTAGCTAGAAGTTGTCGAATTGAGCTGATCTTCCTCAATTAAAAAAGACACATTAGCAAACTTTGTTGACATGCTCTCTCATGGTCAGCCTATTGTCCAAGATAACACTAAGAAACTCAGAAAATAGGATACTGTACTGAGAAGACCACTGTACTGACCAAATACTGTACTGAGAAGACCACTGTACTGAGAAGACCACTGTACTGACCAAATGCTTGAGAGGTTGAGTGTCCGCAAAGCTGCGGGCCCGGATGAAATTTCGCCCAGCCTGCTCCGTCAATGTGCTAGCCAGCTCTCAAACGTTTTCACAGACATCTTTAACTGGTCCCTCAGAATCTGTAAAGTTCCACTATGCTTAAAAAAATCTGTTATCATTCCGGTCCCGAGTCCACAGTTTCCTCCCTTAAAGATTACAGGCCTGTTGCCCTTACGTCTGTCATTATGAAAACGTTTGAGCGTCTGGTTCTGCAACACATTAAAACTGTTATCCCACCCACCTTAGATCCCTACCAGTTTGCCTATCGGGCGAATCGGTCAGTGGAAGATGCCGTATCCCTGGGTCTGCATCGTGCACTGGACCATCTTGAGAAGGCCAGCACGTATGTTAGGGTGTTATTTGTAGACTACAGCTCCGCATTCAATACTATTGTGCCACCCAAGCTCTATGAGAAACTGATCCAGCTAGGTTTTGACAGTTCACTATGCCAGTGGATCAACGATTTTTTTGTCAGGTAGACCTCAGGTAGTAAGAGTTGGTCCGTGCAGTCAGCATTCAGACCCAGGGAGTCGACAGTCAAGTGGATGTAACCACTCGTCTGGTTCATGTAGTCGCGTTTATAAGCCCGTCACACTGAGCACGGGTGCACCCCAAGGTTGTGTTTTGTCCCCTATGTTATACTCTCTTTTTACCCATGATTGTACATCAACGGATGATAACTCCCTTACAGTTAAATTTGCTGACGACACCACTGTTGAAGGTTTTATTTTAAACAACAATGAAACAAACCAAGGGAAATCACAGCGCTGGACAGACAAACAGTTAGATCCCCTGCCCCCGCCTATCAGGCACCCAATCGCCAGCCCACAGAGAAATACGCAGGTATAGAACAAGACGATCATTTACATCCTCAATAAAGAATGGATCAGGTCTCTTATATAACCCATGTCTTTCTCCGGAACTTAGGAAGTAGGCAGGAGAAACATACATACAGAAACATGAAGGTGCGCTACTATTATGTGGTCGGGTAAATACCCTGATTTCCCACAGTAGATGCACAGAACATTACACAACAATGTTTTTGTATGTATGTTTCTCCTGCCTACTTCCTAAGTTCCGGAGAAAGACATGGGTTATATAAGAGACCTGATCCATTCTTTATTGAGGATGGAAATGATCGTCTTGTTCTATACGTGCGTATTTCTCTGTGGGCTGGCGATTGGGTGCCTGATAGGCGGGGCAGGGGATCTAACTGTTTGTCTGTCCAGCGCTGTGATTCCCCTTGGTTTGTATACAATTCTGCCAGCGCTAGCCTCACCTATCTGGTTTGGGAGTATCTAAAACTCGAGGCAAATTTGTATCGTTACATTGTTGTGTAATGTTCTGTGCATCTACTGTGGGAAATCAGGGTAAGGGTATTTACCCGACCACATATAGTAGCGCACTTCATGTTTCTGTATGTATGTTTCTCCTGCCTACTTCCTAAGTTCCGGAGAAAGACATGGGTTATATAAGAGACCTGATCCATTCTTTATTGAGGATGGAAATGATCGTCTTGTTCTATACCTGCGTATTTCTCTGTGGGCTGGCGATTGGATGCCTGATAGGCGGGGGCAGGGGATCTAACTGTTTGTCTGTCCAGCGCTGTGATTCCCCTTGGTTTGTAAACAATGAAACAGCATACAGAATGAGAGTAGATGAACTTGTTGGCTGGTGTTCTGACAATAACCTTGACCTGAATGTGCCCAAAACGAAAGAGATGGTCATGGATTTCAGGAAAATCAAAAGTGACATTGTTCCCCTCACTATTCATGGTAGTCATGTTCAAATTGTTGATTGTTTCATGTTTCTCGGCACCCACATCTCAAACGATCTTAAATGGGAGAAAAACGTTGATTCTTTAGTGGAAAAAAATTACAGCAAAAACTGTATTTTCTCAGACGTCTTAAAACGTTTGGCGTCAGCAGACAAATTTTGACCAACTTCTACCGGGCGGTTATTGAAAGTCTTTTGACCTTCTCCCTGACCATTTGGTTTGGCAGCACCACACAGAAAGAGCGATCCAAATTAAACAGAGTAGTAAACACTGCATCGAAAATCATAGGTATTGATTTGCCCTCGTTAGAGTCCCTCTTCCACGAAAGAATGCTACAAAAAAGGCTAGATCCATCCTCCGAGATGTTTCCCACCCAGCCCATGAGTTGTTTGAGGTGTTGCCATCAGGGTGCCGTTACAGAATGATCGGAACACGCACGAGTCGTTTTAAAAACAGTTTTTACCCAAATGCTGTCCAGGCTCTTAACGATGCAAACAAACGCCAAAGCTCTCCCATCCGTCCCACTGTTTAATGTAATGAGTAGTATTGCCCAGCTATCAGCACAATACTTAGTCATCTACACAGCTGTGCAGAACACACTTTTAGTTACGGAGCGGTCGAACTGACTCGACTACAAAATAAGCCATCGGCGGCAATTAATCATTGGCGCGCGTCATTAGTCATACTGACTGGAAGGACTGTTTATGATACTAGATCATCCCCTTGGAAGGACTGTTTATGATACTAGAACAGCTATTCCAACATCCTACTACTAAGTGTATCTGCTGTCAGACATCCCTCAGGGTATGCAGATAACTGAGGAAGCAGAGTTAGAGAACATTACACACAGGAGTCCCGCAACATAGATTATATAAGGAATAGTTGATGCCAGACCGGCAGTGACCTATATAGCCTGCTGATAGCGGGAAGGGACTGCATACCACAGCAGCAGGTTACTGGCCAAACTAATGTGTAGGCCTGGAAATAGGGCTAACTGCACTGCTGTGTCTATGATGCGAGTGATGTGTTCAGTTTCATATTACGATATGTCCTATGTAATTTGTGTTACTGTGGAATCGTGTTTGTTGCCTTTATGCTTAGACCACATTAATTACTAAGGCATACGGTGTGTGTGTGTGTGTGTGTGTGTGTGTGTGTGTGTGTGTGTGTGTGTGTGTGTGTGTGTGTGTGTGTGTGTGCACGTGAGTAGCTTAATTAGATTTTGATGTGTTTAATGTTTTTCCTTTTATGTTGCGCGGCACCGCAACGATTTCCTAATGTATTGTTACATATGGCAATAAAGTTCTATCATCATGATCATCATCATCAAGAAGCATGGTGCAGATTAGAGAGCTTTACGCAGACTTAATGAAGGAATAGGTGACCGTGACCGTTTAAAACTCCCATGAGAATAAAGGGAGGGGGCAGCTGATCTACTAAGTTAAAAATATCATTGCTACAAACCCGCAGGGATGGTGGCAGATAAACACTGCATATGGTTATGGTCTTCTTTAACGTAACCCGAGCTGTTACAGCCTTAAGACAGGTGTCGATTCTAACGGGGCTACATAAAATTTGGCTACTAATGAGAAGAGCCACTCCACCCGAGCAGCCTCTCCGAATCAGAGCCTTTATGGAAAGCGTTAAAACCATTAAAAGACACAGGGTCAGAAGACTTCAGGTAAGTCTCATGAAGAGATATTGCTGACGGATAGTAGGACTTGACTAAAAGACGTAATTCCTCAAAGTTAGCGACAAATAACGACCATTTCACTGAAGCAGATTGTAAATGATTAGGTCTTGTGTGGGGGAGAAGAGCGACTTCCCCAATTTTCCTTTGCTTTGGAAGGAAGTGAAGAAACAGAGGGGGGCCGGCTCATGGGCCTTTTCTGGTTCTTCGGAGGTGAAGGGAGTGAAGCTGCCGCAGCACCAGCTATGACAATTTCCACTCCCTCCATCTGCTTCTCCCATGCAGCACATTTATTTTGAAGGGAGACATCGGTGTCCACCTTCTGAGCCCGTGCGCAAAACGGCCCCTTAGCTTTCTTGGACTTCTGGTTCTGGGCAGCGTTCCTGCCGCTAGAGTTACCGGCCTTAGAAGACTGACCAGAGCCAGAAGCATTTGTAGTAGACAGATTGAGAGGCTTGGATGGGGGCTGAGATTAGGGGCAGAAAAAGGCGGCGCTACCGGACCAGTAGTGCCTGCCTAATGCGTTCCCTGGCGCTTCGCCACTACTGGCAGGCAGTGTTGATGAAGACTTTGAGATCCATGGCAAGGCGGTTGAGAAGCTTTTTAGCAAACTGAATGTTAAGAAAGCAGTAGGCCCTGATAATATTTGCGGTAGAGTTTTGAGAGTATGTGCCAGTCAATTGTCTGTTGTTTATAGCCGTTTGTTTAGCTGGTCTCTGAAGGATTGCACTGTACCTAGGCTCTGGAAAACATATACAGTCTGCCCTGTCCCCAAGAACAACAAGCCCAAGACACTCAATGACTATCGCCCTGTAGCTCTCACCTCTATAGTAATGAAGTGCTTTGAGCGTGTTGTCCTTTCTAGACTGCTCGATCAGGTCAAGCCCTATCAAGATCCTTTCCAGTTTGCATACAAGCAAAACAGATGTACTGATGACGCCACACTCACACTCCTGCACCATGCATACACACATTTAGAAAAACCTGGCTCTTTTGTACGCATTCTTTTTATAGACTTTTCTTCAGCCTTCAACACTATACAACCCTATCTCATAGCTCAAAAACTTCTCTGTTACAATGTAACGCCAAGGCTTATCCTATGGATTGTCAACTTCCTTGTAAATAGGACCCAGTCAGTTCGCTTTCAAACAGCTCTCTCATCCCTTAGGTCCACTTCCATAGGCGCCCCTCAAGGTACAGTTCTCTCCCCTGTGCTGTTCACACTGTACACTAACGATTGTAGTGGCACTGACTCTACCCTTCTTATAAAATACTCGGATGACACTGCCTTAGAAGATCTCTCCAATAATGATGCGACTTACTTTGCAGAAGTAGAACGTTTTAGTGTTTGGTGTAAAGATAATTTTCTAGACCTAAATGTGAGTAAGACCAAGGAACTACTGATAGACTTTCGAAGAAATCCTGCCCCTGTCCCTGTTCTGATGATCGATGATGTGTCTGTTGAGCGTGTGACTGAGTATAAGTATCTTGGAACAGTCATAGATGATAAGTTGTCCTTTAACGCAAACACCACACTCATACACAAGAAATGTCAGTCACGCATCTACTGCCTCCAGAAACTCAGGAAGCTGAATGTGAACCCCTCTGTCCTTCAAACTTTTTACTGCCCTTTCATTGAGTCTGTCATCACTTTCGGTTCTGTGTGCTGGTATGGAGGTCTGAGTGTGAAAAACAAGAACACCCTGGCACGAATGGTAAACATCTGCAGCAAAGTGACTGGCAGTAAGCAAAACTGTGTGGAGTCTCTGTATGAACAGCGTGTGGTGAGAAAGGGTAGGCGGATAGCTTCAGACAGATCCCATGTCCTTGCCCACCTCTATGAACTCCTCCCCTCTGGCCGCAGACTCCGCACGCACAAAGCTAAAACACTTAGACTACAGCACAGTTTCATCCCCAAATCCACCACTCTAAGCAATCTGTAGGTACATCCACGCATACCCAAACCTAACTCCTCCCCCTATCCCCCTTTACCTGTGCAGTCAGTAGGAATGGAGCTTGTTGATTTTAGAGAAGTGATTATATTGTGTTTTATTTGGTGGTGAAGATGGACATACTGGGATTGTTGTTACTGAGTGTTTACCCACTAATTATTTTACTATGGTAGACTTTAATTATGCAGCTTGTGTCTCTTGGCTTGACTTCGCGAACGAAGATTCTATAGGGCTTGCCCACGTCGTCTGCAGGCATTTTCGTGGCTGCGGAGGCCAATCCGGGACAGGCAGGTTCGACCGCAGTGGCTGCAGGGGAAGGTCTGGTCAGGGTTCTGAGTTACGACAGCTCTGTTTTTTCTTCTGAGCCGCTTGTCCTTAAGGTTAGCTCTGCGAGAGTCCTCAAAGGAGACGGCTGCCTTGTGAATGGTGGAGCGCCAGGTGTCACAGTCCGCAGCAAGCGAAGATCACTGGCGGTGGTCGATTTGGCAGGCACTAAGTGACTTCTTGAGACTTTTTGTATCTCTTCTTTGGTGCCCCTCTGTCTCGGTGTCCAGTGGCGAGCTCGCCGAACAGAGTGATCTTGGGTAGGCGATGATCCTCCATCATGGAGACGTGCCCCGCCCAGCGAAGCTGTGTCCGTAGCAGCAAAGCCTCGATGCTCACAGTTTCCGTCTGTTCAAGGACCTCGACGTTGGTGACATAGTCACTCCAGTGAATGCTGAGGATGGTACGCAGGCAGCGCTGGTGAAATTACCCTGCTGTCCATTGCCGGGAAAATTCTCGCAAGGTTGCTCCTGAATCGGCTGGTACCTGCCATCGCTGAAGACCACCTCCCAGAGGGCCAGTGTTGCTTCAGAGCCAACAGGAGTACCACCGACATGGTCTTTGTGCTGAGACAGCTTCAGGAGAAGTGCCACGAGCAGAACAAAGGGCTGTACGTAACGTTTGTCGACCTAACAAAAGCGTTTGACACTGTGAGCAGGCAAGGTATGTGGCAGATCCTGGAGCGACTAGGCTGTCCCCCAAAGTTCCTCAACATGATCGTCCAGCTCCACGAGGACCAGCAAGACCAGGTCAGACTAAACAGTGACCTCTCAGAACCATTCCCCATTCGCAACGGCGTGAAGCAAGGCTGCGTGCTGGCACCGACCCTCTTCACCATCTTCTTCAGCATGATGTTGAAGCAGGCTACAGCGGACCTCGACGATGACGACGCAGTGTACATCAGGTATCGTCTCGATGGCAGCCTGTTCAACTTCAGACGACTGCAGGCCCACACGAAAACCCTAGACCAACTGATTCGTGAGCTGCTCTTTGTTGATGACGTGTGCCCTCGTTGCACACACAGAGAGAGCCTTGCAGCGCATTACGTCCTGCTTCGCAGATGCCGCCCAGCTCTTTGGACTTGAGGTCAGTCTGAAAAAGACAGAGGTCCTTCATCAGCCGCCACCCAAGGAAGAGCATCGCCCTCCCCATATCACCATCGGCGAGTCCGAACTGAAGTCTGTACACCAGTTTACCTACCTTGGCTGCATCATCACGTCAGACGCCAAGCTGGGCAAGGAGCTGGACAACAGGCTGGCAAAAGCGAACAGTGCTTTCGGGCGACTATTCAAGCGGGTGTGGCACAATCAACAGCTGAAAAAAGGCACCAAGATCAGCGTGTACAGAGCTGTCGTCCTCACCACCCTGCTGTACGGTTCCGAGTCCTGGGCCCTCTACCGCAGCCAACTACGACTCCTCGAACGCAGCTTGTGTAATAATGTGTAATAATGTACTGCGACGTTTGTATAATAAGTAGTGAGGGTTAGGAGTAGGTTGAAACACACGTATTATGTATGCATATGTAGAGGTGGGTGTGAATGTATACGTGCCGCTCAGTTCAGTCCATAAAAGATGTTTGTGTGAGATGTGTAAGAGTTATGTGTAAAGATTTTGATGTGTTTACTTTATATCCGTTTGGAATTTGTAGCTGCGCAAGTGCAGGGAGAAAATGTTCATAATTATGCTATAATGTTTTTATGTCTTGTTTGTACTATTGGTTATAAATGTACCACAACCGAATTTCTCTTTTCGAGATAATAAAGTACTCTTATTCTTATTCTTACTGGAGGAGGGTTACTCTTAAGAGGCGAGAGGAGCCGAGGTTCCGCCCCCAACCAACAAGTTTGGGCTTGACAGGTGGGGGCGCTTGCCTGTCACCGCAGTACTAAATGTAAAGAGAGAGGTGCTACTACTGTTTGAGGCAGTCTCAGCTGCACCAGGGCATTCAACCAGTTTTGTTTTTTCGTCTGCAAAGGACAGCCCCTTCTCCACACGCACCTGCTGAATCTTGCACTCGGATATATAACGAGAGCATTTCTTATCCGAAGCCATATGTGCCCCCTGGCAATTTAGACACAGGATGGGTGGCTGTGCAGGACCCAGCAGAGTGTCCGGGCTTAGTGCAACGGGCGCATGAGGCCTCTGCCTGGCGGCATGTCTTCTGCTCACGGACATACTTTTGACACTTAAAGCACCGGAGTAATAACCTCTCCAGATAGTAGTAGGAAGGAGTGGGGGTGCCAAAAGTCAGGATGATGGTAGGGAGACGGATCTCCCTACCACTTCGTTTGGAAGCCAAGCGCCTGACGTAAGTCACCCCCCCCCCCCCCCCTGCGACTTAAGGTTCCGTACACGTTCATCTGCCGACAGTTCTGCAAATGCTTGATCTTTTATCACACTTCTATAAGATTTCGTCGCTTGGTGGGGTGTGTAGCAAAAACGGCATACCAGCTGGTGAAAGACCTGACCAGTGTAAAACAAGGACGCTCCTCGATCATCCAAGATAGTGAAAGGAACTGTCTTACGGAAGACCAAGACATACTGAAGAGATTGACAGAGTACTGCTCAGATTTGTATAACCACCGAGCTACAAGGGACCCCGGCATACTTGTCAACCCATCCGTAACCAACAATGGCAAGTATCCCATCCTCCGAGAAGAAGTAGAGGCTGCAGTGAAGTCGCTGAGAAAAGGGAAGGCAGCAGGAGCAGACAACAACCCTGCAGAACTAGTCCAAGAAGGGGAAGAAGACATGATAAGCAACTTACTAACAATCTGCAATAAGATCTGGGAGTCAGGGGATTCGCCCACACCATTGACCCAATCACGTATAATAACTCTCCCAAAAAAGGCAACTTACATTAAAGCCAGAATTATCGCACGATCAGTCTTATATGCCACCCAAGCAAAGTCATGTTAAAGATCATACTGAACAGGCTGAAGCCACAGGCAGAGGAAATCATAGCTGAGGAACAGGCAGGTTTCAGACCAGGGCGCAGCACAACTGAGCAGATCTTCAACCTGAGAGTTCTATGTGAGAGGTACCTCCAGCAGCAGAAAAACCTCTATCATGTCTTTATGGATTTTACGAAAGCGTTTGACAGGGTGTGGCGTGCAGCCCTTTGGTCCACCATGAAGCTATACAACATAAATGCCAACCTGATCAAAGTCATAGCAAACCTTTACAACAAGGCCACTAGCGCAGTGTGCTTCAACGGCAAAACAGGAAACTGGTTTAGAACTCCAATCGGAGTCAGACAAGGCTGCTTGCTCTCACCTACTCTTTTCAACATCTTCCTGGAAAGAATTATGACGGACGCTCTGAAAGATCATGAAGGAACTGTCAGGATTAGAGGCAGAACAATCACGAACTTGCGCTTTGCGGACGACATTGATGGCCTTGCAGGAACAGAGAAGGAGCTAGCTCAGCTGGTGGTGAAGCTGGACAGTACAGCCATTGCGTTGGGATGGAAATCAGTGCAGAGAAGACCAAACTGATGACAAATAACACCAGTGGCATTGGCACTGACGTCATGATTGGAAGCCAAAAACTAGAAACAGTTAATAAATTCAAATACTTAGGAGCCATTGTGACAGATGAGGGATCAAAACCAGAAATACTGTCCCGGGTTGCGCAGACAACAGCACTGGCAAGATTGAAGACCATATGGAAGGACAGAAACATCACACTCTGCTCCAAGATCACACTGATGCGCTCCTTAGTCATCTCAGTGTTCTTGTATGCCTGCGAGTCATGGACCCTGTAACGACGGTGTTTTTAGTGTACTACTGAACTAAATTGTTACATATAAACGTTTATGGAATGAGTGTGTGCGTGGGCTTTCTGCCAATCTGTATAAAGGTGGGTGTTCTATCTCTGTTTACTAGACTCTTTCATCCACCACACACGCGCTTACAAACGAAGGACAAAGGCCACACAGTTATATCTCTTTGCCCTCTGTTTAACTATTGTTCATACACTCATAACATACATTAAACCACACAATTCACATCATATAAACCAATCTACACAAATAACTAACAAGTGGCATATAGGTTATTCACAACTTCAGCGCTCACACATTCACTCGCTACCGTAGAGGTCGTTGTCTCTCTCGAGAGACGTCACTCGACTCCTCTTTATACTAGTGTCGACACAGTCAATATCACATTGACGACTTGACGGAGATTCCCGAACTGAATATTACTATTCAATGACTACTCACAGATTTAGAACATTCCTAGGCGTGAAATTAACGGCGCTAGGCGACAATAGCTACACTGACGGAACACTGCATGTGGTCCTGTAGCACGAATCTGTGGCTTACTTCGCTACCGTTGCTGCTCGTAGCCACTTTAACACTGTACACACATTTTACGTACCCACACACAATGGACTATGAGCCAAATATTACAATCACAGCTCACCTTCAATTCGTAACATATTACTGCACATTTCATCATTAGGTATACCTAAATATATACTGAATTCTATTCCTATTTCAGTCCCACATCTTCACATCACATAATTACATGACTAAACAAGTATTGACACGAGCCATCGCATTTCCTTCAAACATGGCTCTTCTGCACTCTAATACTAATTCATAAAACAATACTTTCTTTTCCATCTGAATAGCGTTTACAGGTCATTATAAATACCGGTACTAAAAGAATAAATACCTGTATTCAATATACAGCTATCGAATTCTCTAGCCAGAATTCTTCCTCAGAGCCCTAGCGAAAACGACCCCTCGGCTCGACTGGTGTAGCATCTCTAACTGGCAATTATTCCCGATATCACACTGTCACTCCCACACGTGACACGTGAACATCGCTCACCTACATTACCGCACGTGAACAATGCTTATCTATACATTACCGCTCGTGAACAATGCTTATCTCTACATTATTCGCATGTGTACATTCGGTCCAACTGCTAATCACGTCAGGGTCACCAAATGTAATGACAGTGTTTTTAGTGTACTACTGAACTAATTTGTTACATATAAACGTTTATGGAATGAGTGTGTGCGTGGGCTTTCTGCCAATCTGTATAAAGGTGGGTGTTCTATCTCTTTTTACTAGACTCTTTCATCCACCACACACGCGCTTACAAACGAAGGACAAAGGCCACACAGTTATATCTCTTTGCCCTCTGTTTAACTATTGTTCATACACTCATAACATACATTAAACCACACAATTCACATCATATAAACCAATCTACACAAATAACTAACAAGTGGCATATAGGTTATTCACAACTTCAGCGCTCACACATTCACTCGCTACCGTAGAGGTCGTTGTCTCTCTCGAGAGACGTCACTCGACTCCTCTTTATACTAGTGTCGACACAGTCAATATCACATTGACGACTTGACGGAGATTCCCGAACTGAATATTACTATTCAATGACTACTCACAGATTTAGAACATTCCTAGGCGTGAAATTAACGGCGCTAGGCGACAATAGCTACACTGACGGAACACTGCATGTGGTCCTGTAGCACGAATCTGTGGCTTACTTCGCTACCGTTGCTGCTCGTAGCACCAGTGATGGTAGGACGAAGGAGAGATGAAGGCTTGATGTCCGCACCTGGTCACGTACGTGATGCTCTCAGGACAGCTTCATCGGCCCTACACCAGGGGTTTCCGCTCCGTACCGGCCCCGCTGTACACAACATTTATACACTCATAAATGTTCGCTCTTATACCCAAAAGTCTGAATGTGTCTTCGACACATTAGTATTCTTCAGAGCGCTCTAGATCATTTCCTCTGATAAATGTCTTCTTTATGCCACCATACTACAATCACTATTGTCATAATTCTTATGACAATTCCTATAGCCACTTTAACACAGTGCACACAATTCCTATAGCCACTTTAACACAGTGCACACAATTCCTATAGCCACTTTAACACTGTACACACATTTTACGTACCCACACACAATGGACTATGAGCCAAATATTACAATCACAGCTCACCTTCAATTCGTAACATATTACTGCACATTTCATCATTAGGTATACCTAAATATATACTGAATTCTATTCCTATTTCAGTCCCACATCTTCACATATGAATGAATACAACATGACATCCTAGTTATAAACTATATCACATAATTACATGACTAAACAAGTATTGACACGAGCCATCACATTTCCTTCAAACATGGCTCTTCTGCACTCTAATACTAATTCATAAAACAATACTTTCTTTTTCATCTGAACAGCGTTTACAGGTCATTATAAATACCGGTACTAAAAGAATAAATACCTGTATTCAATATACAGCTATCGAATTCTCTAGCCAGAATTCTTCCTCAGAGCCCTAGCGAAAACGACCCCTCAGCTCGACTGGTGTAGCATCTCTAACTGGCAATTATTCCCGATATCACACTGTCACTCCCACACGTGACACGTGAACATCGCTCACCTACATTACTGCACGTGAACAATGCTTATCTATACATTACCGCTCGTGAACAATGCTTATCTCTACATTATTCGCATGTGTACATTCGGTCCAACTGCTATTGACGTTACACCATCGTCCGACCGAAAACCTGCACTAAAGGCGTTCGTTACAGACCCTCATAGCAGACCTTGAAAGGAGGATACAAGACACTGAAATGCGATGTTTTCGAAGGCTGCTTGGCATTTCATACAGAGATCACATCACGAAAGAGGAAGTGGGAAGCATAACCAGGCAAGCCATCGGGCCCTATGAAGACCTATTAGTCATTGTAAAAAAACGCAAACTGAAGTGGTATGGCCATGTCTCGCGTTCAGCAGGGCTTGGCAAAACAATCCTGCAAGGCACTGTGCAAGTAGGACGAAGGAGAGGAAAAGATGGGAGGACAATATCTCAGAGTGGACAGGACTGAGGCTGGGTGATACGCTAAGAATGGCAGAGAACAGAGAGGAATGGAGGGAGCTGGTTGCCAAGTCATCAGTGGTGCCCCAACAGTCAGCAAGACTGCGTTATATATATTCTCTGATAATATTGCTTTATGTGATAGGTGTTCAGTGGAAGGCTCAAAAGATCTAATAAGCGATGCAGTCACAAAAGAACAGCTGATGTCCTGATGACACAATGCAAGCTTACCAGCCTGGAATTCCATGGCATTAGCACAGCATTCTCAGAATTTATTTAAAAAAAATTACGTCCCTTGGAGCTATTCTGATTGAGTGTATATTTTGGCTTTGGGCGAAGCCTTTGTTAAAAGTAAAGAATAATTGTACCACAAAATTGCCTAGGTGTTGCCTTTTCAAAATTAGTCTGTCTTCTTCCACTGCAACACATCATAAAGCTTTAGGGATGCAATCCACGCTGGAGTAGTGGTTGCTACCAGTCAAATTCTGGAGGCGGCTTCTAGTACATGCGTTGTGTTTGCAATTTCAGGTTATGCCGTATGCCTACCTGAAGAGCCCCACCTTGGGGCGAAACCGGACGTAGGCGGCAAAAACTTTAAATCTACTCAGCAGGTCCAAAATCTGTTTGGGAATATTTTCTAGCATCCCCCCTCGGGGGGGGAAGACTGGATATTCTCCAGCGGGTGGCGGGGCGCCTGGGGGTAGTCCCTATTGCTTTATGTGATAGGTGTTCAGTGGAAGGCTCAAAAGATCTAATAAGCGATGCAGTCACAAAAGGACAGCTGATGACACAATGCAAGCTTACCAGCCTGGAATTCCATGGCATTAGCACAGCATTCTCAGATTTTATTAAAAAAAATTACGTCCCTTGGAGCTACTCTGATTGAGTGCATATTTTGGCTTTGGGCGACGCCTTTGTTAAAAGTAAAGAATATATATATATATATATATATATATATATATATATATATATATATATATATATATATATATATATATATATATATATATATATATATATATATATATATGTTCCGCGACAGTTGTGCTAGCGTGGACAAGCTGACTGACGTCACGAGTTACGTCTCTTTCTGTGTTAATACGGTTGTGCCAGTCAAAACGTGTAAAGTATATGCGAACAATAAACCCTTGATTTTGTAATTCCCTTTTGGTTGCTGTACCTCAGAATCGTCCTGATAAACTTCAAAAAGTTATGAACTGCTCTGCCCGAATAATTTACAGAGTCCCGAAACGTGAGCCCATAAAACCATTACTTTTTTACATGCAGTGGCTCAAAGAATTGTGTTCAAGGTTGTTGCTATTACAGGTTCTGCTCCCCCATATTTGCCCGACCTGGTTCATATTTACACGCCTTCAAGATCCCTCCGTTCAGCATCAGACACGTGTATTTTCAAGGTTCCTAGGCGAAAGAAGTCTAGCAATGGCCAGCGTGCCTTTTTTATTTAAATTTCGGTCCTGTCACCTGGAACGACCTTCCAGCCAATATGAGACATGTTCCAACTCTGCCTGCTTTCAAGTCACTGCTCAATACCTATCTGTTTTCTTATGTATATAGTTAGATGTATTTTCAGTGCGTTAGCAATCGTTGGCAGTAACTATTCTTGTAACGGTGTGTGTGAGCTTTTGATATGTGTCACATTAGTTTTTGTAACACGTATTGTAGTGATTTCTTTGTTATACTTTTTGTTCTGTGATTTTTGATCTTATAAAGCGCTTAGAGCACCATTCATTTGGGGTTAAGCGCTATATAAATGTACATTATTATTATTATTATTATTATTATTATTATATTATTATTATTATTATTATTATATTATTATTATAACGGGTTGTTAAAAAGTTGTAAAACATTGAAGGCTATGCTTAAGAAACTGTGTGCTGAACAGCCAACGTTGTGGCATAGGTACATCAATGCCTTGCTCTTCACATACCGTGAAGTTCCCCATGATTCGACAGGGTTCTCCCCCTTTGAATTACCCCACCCGGGTCTGCCCTGGGGGACTTGGGTGGGGTTAGGTATTTTTTAGTTCCCAGGGTCACCCTGGTCAGCCCCACAGGGTGGGTTTATCTCTCTATTCTGGGGCATGTGTTTCTGTCTACCCTTTGTCCATTCACCTGTATTTGCCTTTTTAAAACTCTCCCTACTGTCTGCACTGCCTGTAGCTCTTGATATTGGATGTGTGTTGCTAAATGGTCTTAGCTTTATTTAGGCCCATGTGTTAGGTTTATGTAATGTATTTGACCGGCTGGCGACATACATTCAATGTTCTGTTTAGTTTTTTGTTTTTTTTCACAAGCAGTGCAGGCACGTCCTGAGAAAGCCTTGTTGCTGTCGGGACGTTAAGCAATGTACAATCAATCTAAACCCTTTGAATTACTGTACGGCAGGACTGTAAGGGGGCCCATGCACATACTGAAGGAGCTGTGGACTAAAGACATCGACGCGCCTGAGGTGAAGATCAGCTATCAGTATGTCTTCGATCTGAGAGAGAAGCTAGAGAATACTCTCAGGATGGCTTGATATGAATTGGAGAAGGCGCAGAACAAGGGGAAATATTACTATGACCGTAAAACCAAACCTCGACGGTTCCAGGCAGGTGACCAGGTTTGGGTTCTTCTCCCCACCGACAACAACAAACTCCTGATGCAGTGAAAGGGTCCGTACTTGGTTGACACAGTGGTTGGTATCAACGACTACAGAGTCAAGGTCAACAAGATGAAGACGTACCAAGCGAATCTGCTGAAGACGTACGTCGAGAAGGGTTGTCAGGACAAACCACAACAAGCAGCATCGGTGCGTCTGGCTGCTGACAAGAGAGTAGACGACGAGAACCTGTTCGACCTTAATGAACTCCGCCACAAGAAGGGTGTAGAAGACATCGCAGGCACAACAAGAAGAGCTGAGAATCCTAACTACGGAGTTCAAACATCGGTTTACGCCTGATCCGAGGACAACAGGCACAATCCAGCGTGAAATGAATCTGACGTCAAACGAGCCGGTTTGCAGCAAGCCGTGTGGAATGACATCAAGGAAACGCCGGACCTGAGAGTCATCAGGTAGTCCAACTCGCCAGTGGTCATCGTGAAGAAACCAGATGAATCAAATTTGGTGTGTGGACTATCGTACACTCATTAAGCGGACAGTATTCGACCCTGGACCATAAACCCTTGAACTATATGAACGTGGCCCATCTCATGATTTGGCGATGTTCTTGCAGAACTTTGACATTAAGCTACAGTCTATCAAGGGTTCACAGAACTTTAGAGCGGATTCCTGAGCAGAGCAGTTTAACTCATTCTACCCCAAGACCGAAATCCTTACATTTTGCCGTTGTCCTCTGAAGGCAGCTTTGCAGTGCAGGACACAGTTTGACCATGATAGTTCAAGGTTGATGCCAGAATAGCTTGGCGCCCAGAGGCGCTCATCCTTGAACTATTATGGTCGATCGTTATCTTTCTGTAGTGTGTCTGGGGTAGAATGAGTTAAAGGACCATTTCTTTGTTCAGGTACCTGAGCAGAGCAGTTTAAAGGACCATTTCTTTATTCAGGTACCTGAGCAGAGCAGTTTAAAGGACCATTTCTTTGTTCAGGTACCTGAGCAGAGCAGTTTAAAGGACCATTTCTTTGTTCAGGTACCTGAGCAGAGCAGTTTAAAGGACCATTTCTTTGTTCAGGTACCTGAGCAGAGCAGTTTAAAGGACCATTTCTTTGTTCAGGTCAGTTAAAGAAAATGTGAGACAATTATTACAGAGCAGTTTATTTGATTTACATTTTGATGTGAGATAGTTAGTGTTTATTACTCTGTGAAGATTGACACAGCCACAACCGTATTTTGAGATTTGAGAAGACATTTTGTGAAATTTTGTTCACAAAAGGGGTAATGTTACGTTTGCGGTTGTGCTATTCTGTGAGAGCATGTGTGTGGTAATCATATGAAATATCCGATATTCATTTGAGTTATTTTGGATAAGAATACCGTACCTTTTTATTAGGATCTATTTTCTTTTGCTCTGAGAATTGCGATCGATTTTTGTTGTGACACGTAGTTTTGCTATGATTAGATTGGAAGGTTAGAACAGGGTCACGATCTTTTTAGTGACCTCAGCTATGACGTCAAAGTGTCGGCTACATTTCGTAACATTATGTGAAAGACGTCTAAATAGTAGTGAAATTTTGTAGGTCATTGTAGTCTATTTGTTCATGATTATTAATGAGATTTGGTTGCGTTTTCTTTTCTGATTGGTTGTGTTGTGCGAATATGATGGATTATTCTGGAAATCTGTAATAGTATAATAGACCGTGTGTTACGATTGTGGTTGTGTTGTCCTGTGAGAGCATACATGTGTTAATTGTAGGAAACGATCCTATATTTATTTGAGCTATCATGTTTATGATTCATGTACCTTTTCGGTGGGATTTTCTTTTGTTCGCGCGTAAAGGGGAATTTGCTTTGTTATTATGCTAGGTTTGTTCCAGACGTTTCTAGCGAAGTCACACGGAGAAATCCGGTCGATTTTTGTACTGTGTAGTTACGCTGAGAATAGACTAGAACGTTACAGCAAAATCGCGCTCTGTCTAGTGACCTCGTGTGTGTAACATCAAAGCGTCGGCAACCTTTTGAAACTCTGTATCAAAGTGTAAAGCCGCTCTTTTAGTCACAAGTTGTCTACTGTGCGCGTGAAGCGATCAGCCGTTTTCTTGTACGTTGTGAAATATTGTGAAGGTTCTCGAAGTTTCCGTCTAAGTTGTAGACTGCCTACCATACTTTTGTGAGATGTCATTTTGCCAAGGATTTAGAGCTGAAGTTAGCAGCCGTACTTTCGTAGCCTATTGTAGTTTTTCTTGAAAGATTATTTTAATGAGTTTCGGTTGCGTGTTTCGTTTTGATTGGTTGCGTTGTATGATTTTTGTAGATGATTCTGGAAAGTGGTTATACTATATAAAGAGGGTGCTTGAAAGCACGTTCGTACATTGTCTTGCATTGTCAGTGGTAGAGACACGCAGTTTATCGTAGGTACGTGGCCCGTATAGGGTGTACATTGTGAGAGACGCTGTATGAGAAACTTTGTGTTGCAGTGTGGACATTGCAGAAGAGACTTTGTATCAGTATTTGTGCATTCGGAATTGTATTGTGTGGAGATCGCATCGCTGAATTAAAATATTGTTGGAACTGTTGCTCCAGTATAGTCTACATCCTTAAGCCACGTGTGACGGGTTGAAGCTGAATGAAGTTTATTTAAAAGAACCTTACGTGTGTGCGTCTGGTGTGGTTATTATACTACGACTACGATTCTACCAAGTATCACCGTGTAAGGAAGTATGTGGGTACATTGTATGAGAGACGCAGTGTGTCAAACAGTGTTGATGCATTGTAGGGGAGACAGTGTATCAGTGTTGGTGCATTTGTGAATGCATTGTGTGGAGATCACGTCTCTGCAAAAAAAAAAAAAAAAAAAAAAAAAAAAAAGACTGTTGGAACTGTTACTCCTGAGTGGTCTACAAACTTGTGCAACGTGTGACAAGTTGGTGCTGAGTGAAGTTTCTTTACAAAAACCCTACCTGCAAGTGTCTGGTGTGAATGTATCGTACTACGACTACGGCTACCACGTAACAATCTGTTGGTTCGGTAACATCAGCGTGAAGGACAAGAACAAACTGCAGAGAATAGTGAACATTAGTAGCAAGCCTACCGACGTACAGCAGTCCACTCTCACTTCTCTGTACGAGAAGCAGGTAGTGAGGAAAGCTTGTCGAATCGTTTCAGACGACAGTCACGTCCTACATGGTGAATATGATCTGTCACCATCAGCTCGGCGGTTCAGAACTATTAACTGTAAGACAAATCGTCGTCGGTCGTCATGTATCTCCATGTCCATCACACTGCTAAACGATGAAACGAGCTGCCCTCACTGCCTGCATTTACCATGTGATACAGCCCTGTGTGTGTGTGTGTGTGTGTGTGTGTGTGTGTGTGTGTGTGTGTGTGTGTGTGTGTGTGTTTGTGTGTGTGTGTGTGTGTGTGTGTCTGTGTGTGTGTGTGAGTGAGTGCGTGCGTGCGTGTTTGTGCGTGCGTTTAGTTTATGTATGGTTTATTTTTAGTTATCAGTTTATGTTGCTGTGACACACTCCATGACTTATGCTGAACTTACAACTTTACACATGTAATTATGTTAGATAGTCTTTTTCACTTCTTTGGCTTGACTTCGCTAACGAAGATTCTATAAGGCTTGCCCACCTCGTCTGCAGGCATTTTCGTGGCTGCGGAGGCCAATCCGAGACGGGCAGGTTCGACCGCAGTGGCTGCAATGGAAGGTCTGGTGAGGGTTCTGAGTTATGACAACTCTGTTTCTCCTGAGCCGCTTTTCCTTAAGGTTAGCTCTGGTGGAGCGCTCGGTTTCATGGTCCGCAGCAAGCGAAGACCACTGGCGGTGGTCGATTTGGCAGGCACTAAGTGACTTTTGAGACCGTCTTTGTATCTCTTCTTTGGTGCCCTTCTGTCTCGGTGTCCAGTGGCGAGCTCGCCGAACAGAGTTATCTTGGGTAGGCGATGATCCTCCATGTTGCACTACTGACGCATGCCTCCACATCCGGCATCCGGATGTAGTTTCCGGTCACGTGACATATGGTCAGCGTCTGTATGTAACTACCGGACTCGCCGGACAGCCCTAATCAAGATAACGGGCCGGCCCTCCGGAAACTGTTACTATATGGGAAATGGGTGGCCTCTAATTAACGGGACCATCGGCCCGCGGGGACGCCATAATTACGTAACGGGACCGGCCCTAAACGAGGGGCGGGTCCTAAGTGGGAAGATGATTGATAAGGGCAAGGGTATATACATACTGGGGGACACAACACACGGGGGGTGGGGGGTGGGGACACACAACGAGAGAGGGAACACAACGAGAGGAGAGTGAGAGGAGAGTGAGAAAGATGGACAAAAGTAGAAGAGAGAGCAAATAGTGAGAGAACGAACAAATTGTAGTCTGTGGTTGGTCTTGCCCAACCCCAGACAATGCTCTTTAGACTGAAATAAACACGAGAGAAAAACATCACTGGACTTCAGTTGTTTAACGCGTTCATAGTGCAACACGTAACAACCAATTTTGGTGCCGTGACCAGGATGTCAGAACGGGTTTAGCAGAACCATCGCAGGATGTCAGAACGGGTTAGCAGAACCAGCGCAGGATGTCAAAACGAGATGGAAGACAGAACAATCGCAGATTCCAGAACGAGGTGGAAGACAGAACTATCGCAGAGGATGGCAGACCGACGCTACGGCAAAAGTACGACGACGCCGAGAACTGAAGACGCCGAACGAGAGGCAGACAGAAGATCGTGAAACGAGACTGAGAAGGAGCCGGCCACAGACGAAACGACCTCGGACCACAACCACCGTCACCAACGCTGGACAGACAGGTGAGTGACCTTTTTGTGTCATCGCTACAGTTTTGAGTAAGGGCCAGCAATATTTTGTAGTTGTAGCGAAAATGGCAGAAGAATATGTAGGAAGACCACACCCATTTGACCCGGTGTTGACCACATTATGCAGTCAGATAGAGGGGATGTCATCCGCTGTTAATGCGCAATCCATTTCACAGCTGATCCCCACCTTCAATGGAGATCAGAAAAAGTGTGCAGAATGGATGACAAAAATAGAAAAATATGCGGCACTTGTGAATATAGTTGAGAGGAAAGCCTTGATCGCATATCAGGCGAGTAATGGGGCGGTGAGCCACTTTATTGGTCGGTTTATTCAAACCAACGGCAACAATAGTTGGGAAGAACTGAAAAAACAGCTAACAGTCCGATTCGGAGAGTTCAGGGACAAACAGCATGCACTGACCCTCCTACAGAGAGCCCGACAGGGGAAGGATGAAAGCGTTCCCTTCATCATCATCATCTTCTTCATTTTAATGTCCCTCTGGCACTAAAAGTGATCGGGGACTAAGCGTTCCCTTGTTCGCAGAAAGATTGATATCGTTAGGGGAGGAAGCTTTTCCTGACGAGGATGGTCCAATCAAAGACAGGCAATTGACAGCCTGCTTTATAGACGGACTTGCGCATGACTACTTAAAAATGAAAGTCATGCGGGAAGCGCCAGCCACGTTAGATCGAGCCATAAGCATAGCCGTAACAGAAGAGAATTTTCGGCAAATGTTTGATCTTAGAGTGAAACAGAAAAGTACTGTGACCAAATCCACAGTAGACCAGTATCGCAGGGATAGGGAAGAACCCATGGAAGTGGGTCACTCTAGAGATAGGGGGTGTTTTCGATGCGGTTCGCCACGCCACAAGGCACGTGATTGAATGGCTAGGCGGATAAACTCAGTCGGTCAGCAAAAGTCGTCTTTGTCACAGCAAAGGTATCAACACGCGCGGTGTTGGCGATGCGGGGGTTACGGCCACCGACAAAGAGAATGTAGGGCTAGGATAGGACAGGAGCGACAGGAAAACTAGAACGTTGTGCACCACGAGAAGCCGGTGAGCAGAACGGGGGAAACAGTAGATCCTTTAGCATTAACTTAGCGGGGAGTCCAAAATGCATAGTTTTTAAGGTGGGAAGTCAACAGTTTAGAAGTCTCATAGATACGGGGGCGGAAGTATCGTTGATTAGCAAGAAGTCGTATGAAAAATTGCAGAACAAGCCAAGGCTAGAGAAAAGAAGTGTATCGCTACAGTCAGTCAGTGGGGAAGCGCTAGGAGTTGTGGGCAGTATAGAACTTGACTTCAAAATTGAAAAGCAGTCGTTCAAACATCGTTTTTATGTAGTGAAAGAGATGAATAGAAATTTCATTTTGGGAAACGATTGGCTTGATAAGAACGGAGCACGCATTTATTTTGTTTTGAGAAAGGTTAGGGTCGGGAATGCGTTTGTACCATACGAACAAGACATGCACATATCTTCGTTAGTCAGAGTACACAAGACGAGAGTATTGAAACCACATACAGCGGAGATTTATCAGGTTAGAATAAAGAGTACACAGTACTTCAGTAAGGAAGAATGCTTAGAAGTCTCAGCAACAGATAGGGGGTTTGTTGCAGAAGAGCCAGGACTATCTGTGATGAGCGGGGTAGTGAGAAACAAAGGCAGGACATTTCCTTTGTTAGTTGTGAATCACACCAACAAAACGTTCAGGCTAAAAAGGGGATGTGTGGTAAACAGGGCAAACAGCGTAAGTCAGGTAGAGTCAGTGTCTAACAGAACGGAAGAACGAGAAGTCGCTTCCATTGATCTGACAGAAATCGATGCGCCTAACGCAATCAGGTCCACAGTCACTAAACTGGTATCGGAGCATTCCGATTTGCTCGCAAATAGCGATCTGGACTTAGGGCGCACCAACACTGTCAAAATGAGCATAGAAACTGGGGACCACGCTCCAATAAGGGTGAAGCCTTACCGCGCTCCTTTGCAGGATAGAGAGATAGTAGACAAAGCAGTAGATGAGATGTTAGAGGCAGGGATCATCAGAAGATCAATGTCGCCATGGTCTTTCAGCTTAGTAGTAGTAACCCAAAAAGATGGTTCAAAGAGGTTGTGCGATGACTTTCGACAGCTAAACGAGATTACTAAGAAGTCGTCGTATCCACTACCGCTCATAGACGATATTTTGTCCTTGCTGGGGAAGGCAAAATATTTCACAAGGTTAGATATGAAATCGGGATACTGGCAGGTAGAGATGGCGGATCAAGAGAGTAGTGAGAAAACGGCTTTCGCTTGTCACAAGGGACTTTTTGAGTTCGCAGTCATGCCGTTTGGACTTTGCCAGGCACCCAG
This sequence comes from Semisulcospira habei, assembly GCA_036245525.1. Taxonomy (NCBI): domain Eukaryota; kingdom Metazoa; phylum Mollusca; class Gastropoda; family Semisulcospiridae; genus Semisulcospira; species Semisulcospira habei. The sequence goes on along the minus strand of BTPG01000007.1, from coordinate 186,426,746 downwards.
TGTGTTCATGATGAACACAGTGTTGATGGGGTTAGAAGCATTTTGTTCGGCATATATGGATGATATTCTCATCTTTTCCGAAACCAAGGAACAACATTATCAGCACATAGAGGATGTGTTCGGTAGACTCAGACAACATAAACTCAAGTTGAAACTGAAGAAATGTCAGTTCTTCGCCGAGGAAACACAATACTTAGGGTTTGTGATAGGGAAGGAAGGAGCCAAACCAGACCCAGAAAAAGGTGTCAGCAATTCAGACATTGCCGAATCCAACATGTATAAGGGAGTGTCGCAGTGTCATTGGAATGATGTCATACTATCGCAGGTTCATACCCAACTTTTCTGAGATAGCCGAACCCATCATCAATTTGACAAAGAAATTTGCCAGATTCAAATGGTCTGATCATTGTCAACAGGCGTTTGATTTTCTCAAACAAAGTTTGTCAGTATCTTTTTTGTTGGTATATCCGGACCCGAGACGTCCATATGTATTGTACACGGATGCTAGTGACGCATGTATCGGGCGTGTCTGACGCAAGAAAGTGAGGACAGCACAGGACTCAAGACAGAAAAGCCTATTTACTTTCTGTCCCATAGGTTGAGCCAGAGCCAGAAGAAGTGGTCTACCATAGAAAAGGAAGCATTTGCAATCCATTATGCATTACAGAAGTTAGACCACTATTTGCTAAATGCGCAATTCGTTGTTCGCACAGATCACAAACCGTTAAAGTATCTCTTAGAGTCACCTATGCAGAATAAGAAGATTCAGATGTGGGCGCTAGGGATCGCAGGGTACAACTGCACTGTAGAGTACATTCCAGGGCCACAGAATGTGTTGGCTGATTTGTTGTCTAGAGTGCCGCAAACAGACGAAAAGGAGTTAGTATCAGAAGAGACGGAAGAAATAGTTACAGAAGTGAGCGACAATGCGTTCCAGATAGGGGTGATTAATTCTAGTCAGTTTAGACCAAAGCAGTTTGCAAGTTGTCAGACGGATGATCCGAGAGAAACTTTAGAAAAAGTAGAGGTGACAGGGTTCGATATGATCACGGAGCAAGACAAGGATCCAGACATTGTTAAGTTGAAAGATCAGATAATGAACGCGGAAGCACCGGCCAGTATAAAAAGGAGGTATTTGTTCATAGAAGATGTCTTGTATTTCTTGTCGAATATTGACGACGATCCAGTAGCGAGATTAGTGGTACCATCCCATTTGGTGGAGCATGTCGTAAACCAGTATCATGACGGAAATGGCCACATGGGCCTTGACAAGACTTACGACACCATCAAACAAAAGTATTTTTGGCCAAACATGTACAGGGGGTTGAACGAGTACATAGGCGGTTGCATTACCTGTCAGCAAAGGGTTTTGCAGAAACAGAAAAAGCCAGTGCAGGAAATGGACGTTCCTCCATATCCTTTTGCGAAGGTTAGTGTAGACATACAGGGTCCATTCCCTACTAGTCTGTCCGGGAACAAGTACATTTTAGGGTTTGTTTGCCATTACAGTGGATATCCAGAGAGCTTTCCAGCACCAGATAAATCGGCAGAAACTGTTGCTCAAATCTTGATGGATGAGATACTTCCTCGACACGGCTGTCCTTTGCAGGTGGTTACCGATAATGGCACAGAAAACGTCAATCGGATCATGAGGGAGGTTCTCAGTGAACTAAACATAGATCATGTCTTGACGAACTATTATCATCCACAGTCTAACGCTAAGGTAGAAAGATTTCATCGTACCATGAATGATATCATGTCGAAGAAAATACAGGAAGATATCCAAACGTGGGATTTGCACATAAACCATGCGTTGTCGGCATACAGGGTTAGCGTTTCAGAAACGACTCAGTGCTCTCCATTCTTTCTACTGTATAACAGAGATCCAGTGTTACCATTAGATAACATACTGAGGCCTAGACGGAAATATGTCGGAGAGGACCTTCATAAGGTAGCCTTAGAACAACAGCACAAATTGTTCACCCAGATGCACCAACGGATAAAGAAATCACAGAAGAGGGGTGCAAAATATGCAAACAGACATGTCAAAAGTGACGAAATCAAAGTCGGGGACCCAGTGTACTATAAAACTAATCAAAGGAATAACAAGCTAGACAGCAAATGGAAACCTTACTACAGAGTGATCGAGCAAACAACCCCAGTAACGTACAGGATCAGGAACCAATTGACTGGTGAAGTAGTTAAAGTGCATGCAGAGCACATAAGACTCGCTAAATTAGATGAGTGGCCTAAACCCTCAGCGGAAACAATTAGGCCCCTCAGAAAGACTAATTATGCGATCGCACCGGAAGACAGCTCTTCCAGTGACAGCGAAGATGTAGGCGACTTACTTTCAAGAGAAAGTTGGATCAAAGGACAGCGTAGGGAACGGGAGAACTCGTCTTCAGAAGACGACATACCTCTCATGGAGTTAGCAAAAAGGGTTAGACGCCAGAAGAGGAGACGAACAGTCGAAGCAGAATCGGCTGATGTTACCTCGGGCGAAGGCACATCAGATAACTCTGATGATGATAGGATAAAGCATGTGGACGCAATCCTGCCTAAGTCTAGGAGTAAAGGGGTGAGGCGGTTATTAAAGGCTATAGGAGATCTACTTTAGGCTTCATTTAAAATGCAACTCTCAAGTGGTATTGAGAGAGGATCAATCAAGAAATCGTGCAGATAATGCAGTTTTGGGAGTATGAATATACGACTACGGGTGTAAATTACATTTTGCAGACGTGCAAGGTGAGGTTCTTCCTCTGTCTCATGATATTGGGTTTAGCAGATAGCTTTTATAATTTATTAGTAATGGCAGTAATCATGTCAATTGTAGGCGAAATAGTGGGAGTAGCCCGATATTTCGATTTGTTAAAAGCTGGCCCTTTATCGAGACTTAGGCGAGGACATAGTGGGGTCACTCGACCTACACTGGACCCAGGATCGGTGGCTACAACTGGAGGACGACAATGATGTCTACGGAGCAAGTGCCTCCGCACTGATGATGGAAGACAGGGTGGAACTGAAGACGACATCGCCAGTCGTGAAATTCTACCCGGCCTTGAAATGAGGCGATCTATGAGGTGGATGAATTATGTTGGGAATGTGAGCGCAACGGTGCCCATGAGAGACGACAATTTCAGTGTTGACAATGAACTTTGTTTTCTCTTTTATTATTATGTTGTATGTATTTGGATGGAATATTTGTTGTTATAATTGGAGAAGATATGACGGACCGAATTTAAATGTATCTTGATTGTGTAATGATGTGTAATTATATTGTTATTATGTCCCGAAGTGTAAACCCTCTGAGCAAGAAAGAAAAATAATCCTGAATGGGATGTATTTTTCTCGGGTTAGGGAGGAATGTTGCACTACTGACGCGTGCCTCCACATCCGACATCCGGATGTAGTTTCCGGTCACGTGACATATGGTCAGCGTCTGTATGTAACTACCGGACTTGCCGGGGAGCCCTAATCAAGATAACGGACCGGCCCTCCGGAAACTGTTGCTATATGGGAAATGGGTGGCCTCTAATTAACGGGAGAAACAATAACCCAAAACGTGTCCGCGTTGGTAAAATAATGAATGGGTGGCCTCTAATTAACGGGAGAAACAATAACCCAAAACGTGTCCGCGTTGGTAAAATAATGAATGGGTGGCCTCTAATTAACGGGAGAAACAATAACCCAAAACGTGTCAGCGCTGGTAAAATAATGAATGGGTGGCCTCTAATTAACGGGAGAAACAATAACCCAAAACGTGTCCGCGTTGGTAAAATAATGAATGGGCGGCCTCTAATTAACGGGAGAAACAATAACCCAAAACGTGTCAGCGCTGGTAAAATAATGAATGGGTGGCCTCTAATTAACGGGAGAAACAATAACCCAAAACGTGTCAGCGCTGGTAAAATAATGAATGGATGGCCTCTAATTAACGGGAGAAACAATAACCCAAAACGTGTCAGCGCTGGTAAAATAATGAATGGGTGGCCTCTAATTAACGGGAGAAACAATAACCCAAAACGTGTCAGCGCTGGTAAAATAATGAATGGGTGGCCTCTAATTAACGGGAGAAACAATAACCCAAAAGGTGTCAGCGCTGGTAAAATAATGAATGGGTGGCCTCTAATTAACGGGAGAAACAATAACCCAAAACGTGTCCGCGTTGGTAAAATAATGAATGGGTGGCCTCTAATTAACGGGAGAAACAATAACCCAAAACGTGTCAGCGCTGGTAAAATAATGAATGGGTGGCCTCTAATTAACGGGAGAAACAATAACCCAAAACGTGTCAGCGCTGGTAAAATAATGAATGGGTGGCCTCTAATTAACGGGAGAAACAATAACCCAAAACGTGTCAGCGCTGGTAAAATAATGAATGGATGGCCTCTAATTAACGGGAGAAACAATAACCCAAAACGTGTCAGCGCTGGTAAAATAATGAATGGGTGGCCTCTAATTAACGGGAGAAACAATAACCCAAAACGTGTCCGCGCTGGTAAAATAATGAATGGGTGGCCTCTAATTAACGGGAGAAACAATAACCCAAAACGTGTCAGCGCTGGTAAAATAATGAATGGGTGGCCTCTAATTAACGGGAGAAACAATAACCCAAAACGTGTCCGCGTTGGTAAAATAATGAATGGGTGGCCTCTAATTAACGGGAGAAACAATAACCCAAAACGTGTCAGCGCTGGTAAAATAATGAATGGGTGGCCTCTAATTAACGGGAGAAACAATAACCCAAAACGTGTCAGCGCTGGTAAAATAATGAATGGGTGGCCTCTAATTAACGGGAGAAACAATAACCCAAAACGTGTCCGCGTTGGTAAAATAATGAATGGGTGGCCTCTAATTAACGGGAGAAACAATAACCCAAAACGTGTCCGCGTTGGTAAAATAATGAATGGGTGGCCTCTAATTAACGGGAGAAACAATAACCCAAAACGTGTCAGCGCTGGTAAAATAATGAATGGGTGGCCTCTAATTAACGGGAGAAACAATAACCCAAAACGTGTCAGCGTTGGTAAAATAATGACTGCCGACGTACGCGTTGTTTTAATGGCTTTGTACTAAGGCATAACCCCCCCCCCCCCCCCTGGACTCTGGACATCACAACCACCCAACTGCAAGAGGCATAGAAGCTCATTAGCCCCCGCAGTTGCACTAACTTACCGCAGTTGCGGGGGCTCATGAAGTGCTATGCCTCTTTCGGCCCTTATGTTGTATTCGCGTCCGCTTGACGGCTGGGACTTTGGCTTTGAGTTTCCAATGGACTAAAAAAACTATAAAAAAAAAAACACCATCCGACAAGGAATGAGATAAATTGAAAGAGAACGAATTCTACCTCTTATTAATCACATTAATTCCGTTGCGCTATTTAAGTGCATACTGTAAGTGAGTGTGCATTAAAAAAACAACAAAAAAAAAAAAAAAAAAAAAAAAAAAAAAAAACTAACAATCACGTAACGGGACCGGCCCTAAACGAGAGGCGGGTCCTAAGTGGGAAGATGATTGATAAGGGCAAGGGGGCGGTCCGTGGCGCAGTGGTTAAGGCGCCTGCCACCAATGCCAAAGGTGCGCGGTTCGATACCGGGTTCCGGCGTTGGACTTTTCTCCTCTGGTAAGTGTCACCGTTAATTCGGGCGGACCGTCGGGGGTTCTTTCTCCGGGTACTCCGGTTCTTCCACCCCCCCACTTTGGTACCGGTCTCAGGCCACTTTACAAATTCCAAATACAAGCGATCAAAAATCTCTGTAACTTCAGTAGATGACTGGCCCTTCGTTTGTCTTGTACTGTGTTTGTCTTAAATGGCGTAAATCCGTGTCTGTTTCGTGAGTGTGTGTGTGTTGGGTTTCAGGCGCGGCGCTTTGAGTCGATTTCCCCAAAATTGAGAAAAAGCGCCTATATAATAACGGTATTATTATTATTATTATTATTATTATATACATACTGGGGGACACAACACACGGGGGGGGGGGGGGGGGGGGTGGACACACAACGAGAGAAGGAAAACAACGAGAAGAGAGTGAGAGGAGAGTGAGAGAGATGGACGAAAGTAGAAGAGAGAGCGAATAGTGAGAGAACGACCGAATTGTAGTCTGTGGTTAGTCTTGCCCAACCCCAGACAATGCGCTTTAGACTGAAATAAACACGAGAGAAAACCAGCACCGGACTTCAGTTGTTTTACGCGTTTATAGTGCAACATCCATCCTGGAGACGTGCCCCGCCCAGCGAAGCTGTGTCCGCACAACAAAGCCTCGATGCTCACAGTTTCCGCCTGTTCAAGGACCTCGACGTTGGTGACATAGTCACTCCAGTGAATGCTGAGGATGGTACGCAGGCAGCGCTGGTGGAAGCGTTCGAGGAGTCGTAGTTGGCTGCGGTAGAGGGCACAGGACTCAGAACCGTACAGCAGGGTGGTGAGGACGACAGCTCTGTACACGCTGATTTTGGTGCCTTTTTCAGCTGTTGATTGTGCCACACCCGCTTGAATAATCGCCCGAAAACGCTGTTCGCTTTTGCCAGCCTGTTTTCCAGCTCCTTGTCCAGCATGGCGTCTGACGTGATGATGCAGCCAAGGTAGGTAAACTAGTGTACACACTTCAGTTCGGACTCGCCGATGGTGATGTGGGGAGGGCGATGCTCTTCCTTGGATGCCGGCTGATGAAGGACCTCTGTCTTTTTCAGACTGACCTCGAGTCCAAAGAGCTGGGCAGCATCTGCAAAGCAGGACGTGATGCGATGCAAGGCTCTCTCTCTGTGGGCCTGCAGTCGTCTGAGGTTGAACAGGCTGCCATCAAGGCGATACCTGATGTACACTGCGTCGTCATCGTCGAAGTCCACTCTGGACTGCTTCAACATCATGCTAGAAAAGATGGTGAAGAGGGTCGGTGCCAGCACGCAGCCCTGCTTCACGCCGTTGAGAATGGGGAATGGTTCTGAGAGGTCACTGTTGAATCTGACCTGGCCTTGCTGGCACTTCTCCTGAAGCTGTCTCAGCACAAAGACCATGTCGGTGGTACTTCTGTTGGCTCTGAAACCATTTTGGCCCTCTGGAAGGTGGTCTTTAGCGATGGCAGGTACCAGCCGATTCAAAAGCAGCCTTGCGAGAATTTTCCCGGCAATGGACAGCAGGGTAATTCCACGATAATTAGAGCAGGAGGACTTCTCTCCTTTGTTCTTGTTCAGGGTGATGATGACTGCATCACGGAGATCCTTCGGTAGTGTTCCTTTCTTCCAGAACCAGAGAAAGAGGTCGTGGAGCTTGTTGTGCAGTGCTGGGCCTCCATGTTTTAGATCTCTGGCGGGATTCCGTCAATGCCTGCTGCTTTGCCACTCTTGAGCTGGTGGATGGCTGTGAGGGTCTCTTCGGCGGTGGGCGGTTCGTCCAATTCAACCTTTAGTGGGAAGTGTGGGATTTGGAGGATGACTGTTTCTTGAACAGTGCTTGATAGTCTTAGCCTATTGTTTATTATGTATACTAGTGAGTTTAGGTTGTTTGTGTGTATGTATGCGGAAGGGTATGAAGGGTGGGGGGAGGTGGTGCGGATGACGTGAACATGCAACTTTTATTACTTTTATTCTTGTTGCTATTGTGTATGTTATACCGCTGCTCCAAAATTTCCCCTCTGGGATAATAAAGTATTATTGTATTGATTTCTCATTCCTAAATGTGCCCCATGTATATTCAGCCCAGCGGGGAAAACAATTAATTTCATGTGAATGAGTAAACCAACCAAACCTGAAACAGCATAGGCATACATAATTTCTGCATGCTGACCTCTTTACTGAAATCTGTCCGTTTCAGGCCGGGGCGCTATTACGTATTTAAAACGACATGTTCTTGTGGTTTTGCAATGTTTACGACTGTACAGCAAATCAACACATCTTAGGAGTTCAGTAAACATTTCCCATGTTAGATTAGTTAGCACTAAATGAAGTCTGTTCTTAAAGGCCTATACACAACTGCCACGGGGAGGGTCTGTGTTATCAAACTCAAAGGAGAACCGTGAATATGTGTTTTTGTATGAATTCTGTGTTTCTGTTCAGACTTCGATACATCAAGATTAGTCAGCTTCAGCGACATACAATATGATCCTCTCAGACTGATGCGGCCAACAAACACAACTCTCATTATTACGCAATCTGGCCTGTACCTCATCAGTCTAAGGTATGACATCAGTGGCAATGATGATGATGATGATGATGATTGTGCAGATGGTGGTGGCAATGGTATACAGCATAAATGGCGATGATGATGTAAATAAATGATGAATGCGGCGATGGTGATTGCGACGACGAAGATAATTATAAAGACGTTTATTACCTGGTTAAAAAATGAAACTGTTTTTTCTATCAAATGCTTGATTTTCCAGTTGATGACGCTAGCCACTAAGCTCAGAATTGTATTTAGATTTGCCAGTTGATGACGAAGTCACTAAGCTCAGAATTGTATTTAGATTTACCAGTTGATGACGCCAGTCACTAAGCTCAGAATTGTATTTAGATTTGCCAGTTGATGACGCCAGCCACTAAGCTCATAATTGTATTTAGATTTGCCAGTTGATGACGAAGTCACTAAGCTCAGAATTGTATTTAGAATTACCAGTTAATGACGCCAGTCACTAAGCTCAGAATTGTATTTAGATTTGCCAGTTGATGACGAAGTCATTAAGCTCAGAATTGTATTTAGATTTACCAGTTAATGACGCCAGTCACTAAGCTCAGAATTGTATTTAGATTCGCCAGTTGATGACGAAGTCACTAAGCTCAGAATTATATTTAGATTTACCAATTAATGACGCCAGTCACTAAGCTCAGAATTGTATTTAGATTTGCCAGACGATGACGCCAACCACTAAACCCAGAATTGTATTTAGATGGCAAAATGAAAGGAGCATGTCGTTTTAGGCCTTTCTAAAACAAACAAACTTTACGAAAACGAAAGACCTAATCATTTATTTCAGAAACAGACATCACTCTCTGAGGCCACTAAACTAGAGAGAGAGAGAGAGAGAGAGAGAGAGAGAGAGAGAGAGAGAGAGAGAGAGAGAGAGAGAGAGAGAGAGAGAGAGAGAGAGAGAGAGAGAGAGAGAGAGAGAGAGAGAGAGAGAGAGAGAGAGAGACAGAGAGAGAGAGAGTGAGAGAGAGATAATCTTACATCGGTGGTTAGGTGATACTGAGAATCTCAAATGAATGGACCAAGGTTGGACAGAAGCGTGCCCCAGAAAAAGAGAAAGCCCACCCTGTGACCGGGTGACTGTAATAACTAAAATGTAGCTAACCCCGCTCAAGTCCCCCAGGGCAGACCCGGTTGGGGGCAGTGGTCGCTGACTTCTGAACAGTGTATATATTTCTACTTTTATGTAGGTCATCTCCAGGATCTCCCGAGGGTAGTGGCTAGGGTAGTCCTTAGGTTTAAAGTAAACTAAAATTTATAATAAATTATGACCATGTGTGGTGATCATCTTTTGTTGTTAGCCTTGTCATGAAATATGTCGTTTGCAGAATGTAATTGGAAAACACAAAGCAAGCTGTGCTATAGCGGACTATACCCTGGACTGTTTCAGAAATGTTCCTGTGCCAATTCCTGATGACAAAGAGTCGGTTATGGTGATGTATTATGAGAGACATGACACCAACGGATACATACTACTCTCAGCAGTGGCCTTTCCTCCCAGTTATATAGCCGTTCCACAAGCAATGGACTGTGCTTATTTCCTGAATGCAGGCGACACTCTACTTGTGGGTATAAAAAAAACATTAAAAAATAAAATGCCAACACTCACTGAATGATGCTTTGAGCTGCTGCCCAGTGTGTGTTGGAGGTCCTTGATCATGAAAATCCGTGTTAAGCTCATTTTGCCTGCGACACACCACAGCAAGATATGGTTCGACTTTGATAGTTCAAGGGTGGTTGCTGAATATCTTGGCGCCTACAGGCGTAAACTATCATGGTCGATCTGTCTCCTGAATTGTAATGTCTTCCTCAGATGATAATTCCAAAATGTGATTTTTTCGTACCTCGGTCACAATGACTTAAAAGAAGCTGCACGGGAACCCTGGCAAGGCCCTGAGAGATAGATATATAGAGATTTTTTTACAGCCATTTTAATTATCCCAATTAAACTACCTTTATTTTACTAATTTTTCGCCCGCAACACTCATTTTGACCAGGTCGCTCGTATTTTTCCAGATCCCCTCTATTACACTCTGTGAAAATAAAGATTTCCAAAATCAATGCCATTGATGACTAAAGTAAAATTAACACTTGCGCTAATTAATCTATCAATGATATATGACTGTACATTCAAAAATGTATGCGATAAAAAGTACAGAAGACTTGCCTAGCCTAGCCACAGTCATAGACACACACACACACACACACACGGCACTAACAGTTGTGGACACACTCGCACGCGCGCGCGCTGCTCACGTCAAATATCGCCGTTGTCTACAATCAGGTGACATTTTGTAAACACGCCAAATCAACCGGTTATTTTACTACGCTGTGTGTATGAGGACTGGTGTGTGTTTCATTTCTGGACTAAATCTCAGACTTGATATTTTAGTGTTAACAATAAATCTTGTGAAATTCATACTACAGTGAGATCGGTAAGTGACTGTTTAAGTTCGTGGTATTTTTAAACAAGAAAAGAGCCTCACGGTTAGCTTGCAGTGCGCTTAGAAGGAAAATTTTACTTTCAGATTGTTAGCCAGGCTGTAATTTGTCTACGTTGACTAACATTGAGTACGCTAAAATATACTTAGTGACTGCCTACAGGACACTGACACCTCAGGGTATAAAAGACATTCAGATAACAGATTTTTACATGATTCAGAAATGAATTGGGTTGAGGAAGACCGGGTTTTTCAATCTCACTCAGATTATCAAAAATCAATGACGACTTTCTTAGAGTCAGTATTAGCATACCAGCCTGGATTTTGGTCAGCAAAGTCAATACCAAAACAAAAAACAAAAAACAAAACAAAATTGGTAATTTAGCTGATGTACTTATAAGAAGTACAAAAAAGAGATGAGTGATCCAAAAGATCATTTATTTTTAGAAAAAAAATCTTTCAACTGGATTGCTTCCTTGGTTGAATTGCAGTAGCTGACTGTGATTTAGCTTCACTTTCATTGACAACCTTGAAACCGTATTTAGTAAAAGACTACACGATACCAAAGGATCTCCGTGATGCTGTCGTTATCACCCTGTACAAGAACAAAGGCGAGAAGTCTGACTGTTCCAACTACCGGGGAATTACCCTGGTGTCCATTGCTGGGAAATTTCTTGCAAGGCTGCTCCTGAATCGGCTGGTACCTGCCATCGCTGAAGACCACCTCCCAGAGGGCCCGTGTGGATTCTGAGCAAACAGGAGCAACACCGATATGGTCTTTGTGCTGAGATAGCTTCAAGAGAAGTGCTGCGAGCAGAACAAAGGGCTGTACGTAACGTTTGTCGACCTAACAAAAGCGTTCGACACAGTGAGCAGGCAAGGCATGTGGCAGATCCTGGAGCGACTTGGCTGTCCCCCAAAGTTCCTCAGCATGATTGTCCAGCTACAAGAGGACCAGCAAGGCCAGGTTAGACTCAACAATGACTTCTCAGAACCATTCCCTATTCGCAATGGCGTAAAGCAGGGCTGCGTGCTGGCACCGACCCTCTTCACCATCTTTTCTAGCATGATGTTGAAGCAGGCCACAGTGGACCTCGATGATGACGATGCTTTTACATCAGGTATTGTCTCCACGGCAGCCTGTTCAACCTCAGACGACTGCAGGCTCACACGAAAACCCTAGTCCAACTGATTCGTGAGCTGCTTTTTGCTGATGACGCTGCCCTCGTTGCACACACAGAGAGAGCCCTGCAGCGCATCACGTCCTGCTTCACAGACGCTGCCCAGCTCTTTGGACTCGAGGTCAGTCTGAAAAAGACAGAGGTCCTCCATTAGCCGGCACCCAAGACAGTGTATCGCCCTCCTCACATCACCATTGGCGAGTCTGAACTAAAGTGAGTGCACCAGTTTACTTACCTTGGCTGCATTATCACGTCGGACGCCAAGCTGGACAAGCAGCTTGACAGCAGGCTGGCAAAAGTGAACAGCGCTTTTGGACGACTTTTCAAGCGGGTGTGGCACAATCAACAGCTGAAAACAGGCACCACGATCAGCGTGTACAGAGCTGTTGTCCTCACCACCCTGCTGTATGGTTCCAAGTCCTGGGCCCTCTACCACAGCCAACTTCGACTCCTCGAAAGCTTCCACCAGCGCTGCCTGCGTACCATCCTGGGCATTCACTGGAGTGACTATGTCACCAACGTCGAGGTCCTTGAACAGGTTGAAACTGTGAGCATGGAGGCTTTGCTGCTGCGGACACAGCTCCGCTGGGCGGGGCATGTCTCCAGGATGGAGGATCATTGCCTACCAAAGATCACCCTGTTCAGCGAGCTTGCTACTGGACACAGTGACAGAGGGGCACCAAAGAAGAGATACAAAAACTGTCTCAAGAAGTCACTTAGTGCCTGCCAAATCGACCACCACCAGTGGTCTTTGCTTGCTGTGGACTGTGACACCTGGCACTCCACCATTTACAAGGCAGCTGTCTCCTTTGAGGACTCTCGCAGAGCTAGCCTTAAGGACAAGCGGCTCAGGAGAAAAAACAGAGATGTCGCAACTCAGAACCCTGGACATACCTCCCCCTTCAGCCACTGCAGTCGAACCTGCCTGTCACGGATTGGCCTCCGCAGCCACGAACAAGCCTGCAGACGTGGGCAACTCCTATAAAATCTTCGTTCGCGAAGTCAAGCCAAGAGACATGATAATACAAGAAACAGAAAGAAAAATCTTGATGTCTGCTATCTTGTATGGAGGGTGGTTAATTGAGGGTGCTGAAATTCATAAAAGGCAAAAAATACAACAACAACAAAAATCTTAAACTGGACAGATTGTCTAAAATTCAACTTTAAAATTTCAAAGTCTTATGCTCATCAGTTGAGTGTTTTAGCCAGGTTGCTACGAGGGTACCCACAATTTTCTTTTCTTTCACTGTCTTTCTGAAAGGTGTTTAGTTTGTGGAAGCAAATTGAAGAAATGTTAAAAGAAAAAGAAATAGTCATTTTTGGAAAAACACCTAACGCTGGTCCGTAACAATGTTCGTCACTGTTTTGTACAAAGGCTCTGGTTTGAGCTAACAGTCCGTAACCTTGTTTGTCACTGTTTTGTACAAAGGCTCTGGCATGACCTACAGGTCCGTAACCTTACTGATTTCAACGGTCCATAACCTTGTTCAGTACTGACATGAACAAAGGCTCTGGCGCGACCCGACCATAACCTTACTGTTTAAAACAATGGCTCTGGCGTGACCTAACAGCCTGTAACATTTCTGTTTTGAACGGACTGTAACCTTGTTTGTCACTGTTTTAAACAAAGGCTCTGGCGTGGCCTAACAGTTCGTAACCTTGTTTGTACAAAGACTCTGACTCTGAGTCAATACCAAAAAAAGCAGTTATTTTAATAATAACCACACATACACACACACACACACACACACACACACACACACACACACACACACACACACACACACACACACACACACAATTGTTATATGCACTTGAAACATAATTTCAAAGTTACCTACAGACACTTGATAACAAATTTCCAAAGTCACCTAAAACTGCCAACAAACTTTACAAGTAACTTTTTAAATTCTTATAAATTAGTTGACATAAGTTCTTATAAATTAATTGACATAAGAACCTATAAGTGTCTTAAAAAAAAGAACATATAAGTTTTTATAAGAACCTAAACATAACAACTTGTAAGTTCTTGACTTAAGTCAACAGATACTTGGTCAATTCTTTTTTCTCAATAGTACTCTGCCAGCGTAGCAGATGGAGCTAAATGGACAGGCGGCATGTGATCTCTCGGTGAAGTGTAATGAAAAAATTAAAAAAAATAAAAAACAATTACCAAATCTGATTTTTATTTGCATAAAAGGCCTTGAAGTTTTTCTGTTGTCTCCTTTATGCCCATTTTCTTTCCTTCCTCGAAAAAATTAACCTTTAGTTCTTCAACATTTACGAAAGATTGACTATGCATCTTATTCAGAATTTCAGACTTCTGTTTTTTTTAATTGTTCAAATCATCCTGCACTCTCTTAAATTCTTTGTCATCAATAAAAATGTCTACCAATGCTTTACTGATAAGTTTTATACTGCTCAGATTTGCACCAGCGAGCATACTAAATGCTTCATGTTTCAGCAAATTTGCATGAAATCTTGTGTTAAGGCCTTCCAAACCAAAGCATAGCAGACCTGTGGCCATACTAGCACCTTCAAGTCAACTCCGATTATACTACTGATTCCAGTTGATATCAAAATAATACCGCCTATAGAACATCCAGCTGAAACCATACCCACAGCAATAAATGTATTTTGGACAGAATTGAAAACTGTTTTATACCGTCTTTTACACCTAGAGTATTTTGCTTCTTCACCTGCCAAATACTTCAATGCATCTGTAATAATATTTAATCATAATGTGTCTGTTTTATCTAAAACAATTGGCGCATGTGAATCAGTCATCACAAGCGTCTCGGTTTGTATTTGTGGATACAAGTTCACCATTTTTATTGTCGAAAATTTCTTTTTAATTATTTAATCAGCGATTACATTTTGCAACTCGTCAAAAGTATACAATTTGCTGGCATAATAAAATGAAACAAGATCTATGTGTTCCAGTATTATGTAACTTAGACGAACCAAAGTTTTTTTTTTAAATCTACCACCACCTTTTAGCCAGGATACTACTCGAAACCTCAACAACATCAACGCCTTTTCTAATAGCAAGAAAAACCTTTGTTGACTCTGCTACTGTGTCATCCCAAGTCAGTTTGATACCCTGTGCAATATCTGTTTCTTTCACAGAAGCCACATGTCTCATGATAATTTCAAATACTATTCTCGCGTCTTTTGCTATGGTAAAGTTTGCTGGTAAAAACACAACTTCTGTATCCAATCTGCCCCCTCTATTTGTAAGAAGATATCGTCGTTTCTCATACTCTTGAACTTTTTTTTTTTTTTTTTTTTTTTTGCTATTCCAAGTTGCTACTCTTCAGAGGTCTTCCTCTCACGCCGCTCATCCCCGTCAATCCCAGTGTGCTCAACCAGGCCCGCTGGTTGTTCCAGCCAGACTCCCGGCCCTGCCGCTATATATATGTCAGGTAGTAGGGGACTCCCTCCGGAGGAAACTCCGCACTGCTGCCGAGTCACTTTGGTGGTGTTCAGTGTATTCCCCTACTTACGACATTGCTAGTCATGAAGTCGACGAGTGGGAGCTCCCCCCAGAGGTAGCGAGTCAACCACTAAGTCCTTCCATGCACAGCAGCAGGTCTGGCTGAAGACAACCGCGCACCTAGGGCTCCTGGAGGACTGCGATGAGGTTACCATAAGATGGAGACTTGAGGGATCAGAAACCTGGAAGAGCGGGGTTTTTTTTTGTTTTCTTTTTTATTTTGCATGATGATGAGTATGAGGGTGATTATATGATGATGCCATGGTGGTCCATGTGGTTGGGGACTGCGTGACAGGGCCGCATTCCATGTTTCCTGTCATAAATACAATACAATACAATACAATACAACTTTATTGTCTGTTCGAGTCAAGGCACGACAGAAATTTGCCTTTCGGCTCGTCATGAAACAACAATATAAGACATTAACAAATGCTACAAGAACATATCATGAAAAATTATCATTGCAGCAATCTATCACAAGCAATCTGTCACAAGATGGGAGGTAATGTTAAGTAGATCATACTTATCGCTGCGTTATAAACGAGAGTTCAAAATCGAGACAGCAGTTGGAATAAAAGACTTCTTAAAAACATTCCTTTTGGCAAGTGGCATGTTGAAACATCTGCCTGATGGTAGCATTTGAAACTGATCAGATAGTGGGTGACGAGGATCATTGACAATGCTAGCAGCTATCCTTCGGACAGCTCTATGGTACAGATCATCTACTGGGTACTGTCCTAGGCCAATGATCTTCTCAGCTGTTCTGACGATACGTGACAGTCTGCCCCTGTTTTTCATACTGAGGTTGCCATACCAAGCAGTCATGTTAAAAGTCAGTATGCTTTAAATCAGGCTTCTATAAACGGATTCTAAAACCCTGGAACTGACATCAAAACTTCTCAGTTTCCTAAAAAGGTACAGACGCTGGTTTGCTTTTTTCACAATCAGATCGGTGTTTCCAGTGAAGGACAGCCCACTATCCACGACTGTGCCAAGGTATTTAAATTCAGTGACCACCTCTACAGGTTGATTATTAATTGAGACAGGTACAAAAATGTCATCAACTTTCCTGTCATCAATGACGAGTTCCTTGGTTTTCTGTACATTCATTTCCAGAAAACTATCTTTGCACCATGACTCTAATACTGCTATCTGTGCAAAGTACTCAGCCAGACTGTCTTCTTTTTGGAGTAGGCGTACAAGGGCCATGTCGTCTGAGAACTTTAAGAGATGAGAAGTGGCAGTGTGACAACGCATATGGTCTGTGTATATAGAAAACAATGTCGGAGAGAGGACACAACCTTGAGGGCAGCCTGAATATCCTGGTGTTAACCAGGCCCAGGAACTGCGGACACCTGCGGTGCCAGCCGTTTAATCATTCACAACTTATGATGTGTCATAACCCGAGTAGCACCCAAAAGTTGCACCCGTGAAGTGGGTGAGTCTCGGCTGCATGGCATCAGCCTTCCCATTGGGTCCATAGCACACCCGCTCTGGGTAGGAGCCGACCCAGGTAGGAAAAATCGCTCTTGACTCGGCTGGGATTCGAACTCGGATCTCCCGGCCGCCAATCCAACATGCTAACCACTGCGCTATGGAGGCTGGTACTCTTGAACTTTTAGTTTTTCTCTGCTATTGTTGTCTGGAGTCAAGCTTGGAACAAGACTCACAATCAACGGTCCAGAGTTAACAACTTTTCTAAATATTAAGGCTCCTTCATCATCAGTATATACATAAGGACTAATAAATTAAAACTTTAAGTCCCAGTCAATTGTTGGTGCTGGTGCAGGTACAAGCAAAACTATCCACTTATTACCCACATGTTTTAAGTTGTAGGGTACATTATTTACAGGAGAAGTAGGTACAGTGACATCATGCAGCAGACCAAGTTTAGGAGTCTTTCAGTGCCGTCCTTCATGTCATCAATGACTTTCCATCTGTACATGCCAAAAAAATCAGGTTCAAAACCGTACACCTCGCCCACCTCTTTATCCTTTTCAAAATCTTGTACGTCAGCCAACTCTTTCAACTCTGTTACTGGACACACAACTGGAATAATTCTTGGCTTAGGACCAACACTCATTTTTATAAACAAAAATAAAATTATTTAACTTCCAACAAAAACTAAAATCGTGCATCAGAACTGGCCTGTCATCTTGATTAGTTACGGATATACACAGTGATTCAAAGAAACTGGAACCTAATTTATTAAACTGCAAATTAGGAAATCTAACAACCACACTTTCGCAATAAGGAGCAGTTCCAGTCGACACACATCTCAACAAAGTTGAAGGCTTACCATTGTGTACATTTTCAGCTGTGTTTAGTTCTTTTAAATGCACATTAATTTTAGTACTGTGTGAACTGCTAAATAAACAGGATATCTTCCAGTTACTTTTTTTTTTTTTTTTTTTGGTAAAAAAGTGCATGTCTGTCTGGTTTCAACCAATCAAAATCTGGAAAATTAATTTTATTACCCAAAAACCAAGTAATTTTACAAGACTTAATGATAATGAATACTCACTATCTTTTGGAAATTCTAATGTAACAAGTAAGTTAGCCGGATTTAAAGTTGATTTAACTTTAAATTCATTTTGAAACCATTCAGCTAAAGTACAAAAGTCATAATACCCAGCTTGTAAAACATTAGATCCATCAGAACTAATAAACTTAGATCCGTGTACAGCATATTCACTATCATCTGTTACATGAAACCACTTTACAGTGTAAAACATTTCAAGGATAGCTACAGCATCTTGATTATCAATCCCATTAGTTAACCACACTGGTTTGCTTGTGTCAAGATTTGTTAAAGTAAATATAAACATTTTTATTATCTCATTAAAAAAAGCACAATGGAATTTAAGTTGCCAACAAGCATCACTACAAACGCATGTCAATTTAACATAGATGCCAAGTACAATGTTGCCCCAACTTATGAACAGAAAATAATTCAACTAAATCAGCTTGATATAGTTGTGTCCAAACAAGATTTATTTCAAGTAAAGGTACCCAACCCCTTTGATCAATATATAAACCCTCCAATGACAGATGATTTAACTGCAAGAAAGTGGACATCAAGCCCACTACAGATGTTTCAAAACCAGCTTAACTTTGCTATACTGTGTTCCCCTACTTGCTGTGGCATTTCCTTTTCAGACCACTTGAATCACTCAAACAAACTGATTAGGTATGTGTATTGCTTTCACACATATTATCAGCTTAGAAGAATACTGTCAGAACTGCATACTCCCCTGTCCACTGAATTAAGTTTCAACAGGTTTAACAACCTCATCGATATGAAAGCATTTGAACATATCTGTAATGAATTTAACATTAGTACAAAGTATGACTTTGCACAATAACTTAATGATCACAAAGGCATGGGTACATTGTATTACAATTACGCTATGAGTCACAGACAATACCCTCAAGATTACTACCCAGGTTACACCTCATTCTCATCAAAATCACAAGTCTGGTTAGGATCAATAGAACAGAAACAGTCTAATGCCTGGACCATCTTTGTCTTAGACAAGTGTGACAGCAGTTACACAAGCAGGGTTCGAGTGCATAAATGAGTCCATCAGAACGTATGTGTGGTGTATACAAGGTGCACAATCACTAACAAAATCAAACATTTTAAATGGAAGTGGCAAATTTGAAGCACAAAAACTTGCAAACCAAAAAGACTTGGTAAACTCAGTAGTAGATCTCCCCTCGTGTATACAACACTACCAATTATCAGATATGCCAGATCAAAAGTTAAATTCATAGTCAGCATCGGGGTAAACATGTTACCATCTGACCTTCAACTCCAAATGGAGACAATAAAAAATTATAATAATGAAATAATTGTTGCAGGTGTTGGTAAAAAAATAAGACTCAGACTCAATCAATCAGTAAACTTGGGGGCAACAGCCATACATTTACAGCCTATAAAAACCTTAATAATGCCAGCCCCGGTAACGCTGTCACCAGTACAGACAGTAACAGCCCCCGCCCCCGGGACTCCTACAGCCAGTGACTCCGACCCCGACCCTGTTACCAACCCATGACTCAGTTCCTTCGGTAAACACACATGAGTCAGAGAGAACTGCATTGGTAATAGGTCTTACTGGATGAATAATATTACTTCTTTACCTGTTTCATTAAATACCTAGCTATTAACCCTCCTACTGTCATTAAAAAGACCCACACATGCTCCACCATTAACCCTACTGCCTTTGCTGTAGTACTGATTAACCAACTGACAACACTTCCTATTATGATAGGCAAAGCATCCATTACCTTCACAGCCATAGTTTTAAGCAAGTCTCAACTGTGTTTATTTTTTTACCTACGTCTGTAAATCTTTTGGGTCTGATGGAGCCGGTGGTGCCAGTGGAGGCATCAGAGCCGGAGCTGGTCCACCCCCTGGTCCATCCATCACAGCCAATACAACAGTACTAATAATAATCCAAGAGCAGTTATTAAACTCGCAATTGTGATACCCTGCTTTCTGAGAATTGTCAACCTCTCAGGCAAAGTTGTTTCTTCATGAAGTATTTTCTGAATAGTTTCTTTAATCATGTTGACCTGTGTTTTCAGTTTTTCTCTTCCAGTACTAATCACTTGTAAACGTCCTGATCTTTCTATCTGTAAATCATTTATTCTGGACACAAACCAAGGGGAATCACACAGCGCTGGACAGACAAACAGTTAGATACCCTGCCTATCAGGCACCCAATCGCCAGCCCACAGAGAAATACGCAGGTATAGAATAAGATGATCATTTGCATCCTCTAGAAAGAATGCATGAGGTCTCTAATATAATGCATGTTTTTCTCTGGAACTTAGGAAGTAGGCTGGAGAAACATGCATATACACACACGAAGGTACATTACTATATGTGCTCGGGTAAATACCCTGGCAGTCTTTTAACTTCTGTCATTTCAATTTCTTGTCCCGTTGGCAACCTTGTTTGCATGTCATGAAGAGCGCTAACAATTTGAGGTGTTAGCTTTTTAATAGTAACAAAACCAAGGTAACGCCGCAGTGGTGCTTCACCACTGACATCAGTTTTTATCATACTTAAAGCTCTAAACTTAGCAGAGTTATTTTTTATGTGTTAGATACACTTTACTTCTGTCTGTATTAAAATATAAATGACCCTTGCCATCAAGTTCAAACTGATTAGGGTCTGTGTTGTCTGATCACCAACATGATCATAAAACGAGTTCACTTTGCTTTGTAAAAGTTTGTGATGTAAACTGTAAGTATTTCTTGTACCAGTCATATCTGTCATATCTGTTGTAGTATCAAAATAAAACATGTCATCTATTTCAATATCATGACCAAATCCTCCCACTGCCATTGTTTTCATTAATTTTTATTTTTATTTTTGTATAATAAAATGTCATCATCTTATGGAGCAAAGTTAGACCCATACAGAAAACTACATGAACCTCTTGGTGTTAAGGGCATTAGGCAATCAATTGTCATCACAAACAATCCAAGTACCATAGATCAAAACCAAGTTCATACAGTAAAGTTTCTGAATCTAGGTCCCAATGACGTTATTGTTCCTGGCACTGCACGCCTTGCTTTTAATATTGAACGTTCATCAGAATCAGATGTGAACAGAACACTAGTTGACAACCTAGGTAGCGCAATTATTAAGACTATCAAAGTTAACCTTGAAGGACAGGAAGTGTTTAGTCTGGATGATGCTGATGTGTTCTACTGTTACAAAGATCTGTGGCTTACAAGAGAAGAAAGAGAAGACCGTATTTACCAAGGCGTACAGTCAGATAACATTACCAAGCTTAGAATCGATGTGGGTGACAAAACGACAGTAGTCAAGGAAGTTTTTTTTTGTGGCTGAAACATACTAGGTAATAGGTTTTACATTTCAATTGAATTTGAAATACTAACAGCACATTTGCATTATTACCAAGGAGCACTGAATGACCGTCTGAGATTTGAAATAACTTTCAACGACTACTCCAAAATTATAAAATCAACTGATGTCAATGCAACATGTAAGATCTCTATCATCTCTTTGGAATATGAAATTGTCACACACACTGAACTAGCCAAACTCATTCAAAATCAGTACCAGTCAAGACTGGCGATTTATTATGACCATGTCATATGACACAGTTTAAAGCACAAATACAAAAGTGATCCAATGTGAAACATCAACTTGAACACATCTGTCAGGTCACTGAAAGGCATTCTTATGTTGTTCATTGAACCAGGAAGTCCATACAAAAGAGATTCAGAAAATTCTACAATCCAAAGATTAAACATTTGACTTGCACAATCGAAGGTCGCCCTAACCAAGTGTATGCATCAGGAATGTTAGCATACCAGCACTATGACGAAATCGTAAAATGGTCTGGTGGAAGGCTTAGAGAAAACCAGCAAACATGGCATGCAAAAAACTACATCTGTATGATGTAAGAATTGGTCAATACCTGACAAACAAGTATGCACTTTGGCTAGACTTGCGTAGTACAGACGACAACTACCTACACGGGTCAGGTCATACTGTTGAAAATGGCATTGACAGAATTACAATTCAGATACAAAAAAGACTGAAACCGCTAGAGCAATAAATATATATTTGTATCTGATTTATGATGCTCAACTCAATATTGCAGAGAGCAGACTAAGTGGACATGTGTATTAGATTATGTTGTGTTTTAAAATGAACTTGATGACACTCAACCCACACAGTGGCTTTTTTTGCGGCGCCACAGGTTGTGGTAAAACTGAATTTGTTCTTGATCTCTTACAAACAAGATACATCCATCATTTCAAAAACACTGTGATATTTGTCCAAAGATTTACACAACAAAGCTTATCACAACCGTTTATTCATTTGGACTGACAACAACATTTACTTAGTCAATCCATAGGGAAAAAAATGACTCTGTTGTCTTTTTACAACCAATTTGAAGGGCAGTCAACTTTGTTCATAGTTGACGATTGCTCAGCAGAGAAAGACATTGTCAAAAAGAAAAACTTACTAGCAGAACTTGCCTTCAGTGGCAGACATGGAAATATCAGTGCATAGATTCTCACTCAAAAATATAATGCTGTACTAACAGATTTTCGAGAGCATTTAAAGTTTCTCTGTTTGCTTAACTGTAAGAATTGTGACAGCTTTGAAGACTGTCTCAGAGAGAACGAAGTCATCCCAAATAAACACGAACAAGATGGTGTGAAAAACAAATTTAAATCAACGAAGCATCTAAAGCTTATTTTAAAGACAGATCAGCCCACTGGGTATGGGCTAGTGAATTAATTTATACTTTTGTTTTGTCCATAAAAATGATGGACGGACAAATCATGCAAGTGATTGATGTCACAGAGAGCTGCAGGTATATCCAGCACTTTGATGAGATAAGAACATATTATTACAAAAAAACATTTGCACTTGATATAACACCTCTTGGGCCAGTGGAGATGTATGCGACATATAGTGTGACTTAGCATTATGTTGATGAGCTTCCAGATATGGAGTGCATGACAGTTGATTTTAGGACACCTACCTTTAAAGTTAATGATACCACCTGTGACCGCTCACGCTGGTTAGAGAACTTTGTTATAACATATTTAAAAAACTATGTGAACTAAACGTTTATATTAACTGTGTTACAGTTAATAAATTGGTATTACACATACAGCGCCAGCAGTAATATTTTTTATTTATTATGTTGTCGGTCAAATAAAAATGATGGACAATGCACAAAGCTCTGGATCGTCATGCCTTGGTCATATGGATTAAGAAACGTTTCACACAACAGACTTGCCTATATCAAATACTTACAATGTTTATGAATCAATAGAAAACTCTTTTTTTTCTGTCATACAAGATAATCTTTTTTCCAGCAGTGTAAAGATTCAGGTTGTTGCTAAAATAGAATTTACTAGGGTAGAAGGTGAAGTGATTGTATCGTATATATCATCAAGACAACACACAGTCAATTCAAGAACAGAATTGGAAAACGTCGTGTACATGAGCTACAATTAAAACAGTCAAGGTATCATCCTATTTTAGGTAAATCATGTTTGCCAACCGAGGTTGCAAACAAAAAGGTTGTCATCAATATTCAGAACAAAGATTATTTTTGTTTTTATGTGGTGTGTGCTTGCCAGACTAAACTTTGTAAAAACAACTTAAACAAGACCTGATCGCATATCCAACTACACCAAATTTGTAAACGATCTCAACTTCAGTGGAATAGATTTCCCTGTTAAGTTTGAGGATATATGGTCTTGTTTGAAGAACTAAATACTGGAATATCTGTGAATGTGTATGTATGGGATAATGACTCTCCTAACAAGATACAACTACAGTAATTAGAGTATCGCCACTTGCCTCAACCTACGGACAGTCAGAAAATAAGCATGTTGACACGTTATTAATAGGCAATGATAGTAACTTTCACTACACAATAATCAGGAGTATGTTAAGACTAATTCATGGGCATGTGTTGAAACACAATGGCAAGCAGAAAGTGTGTAAGAGATGTTTACAATGATTCTCTTCTATTAAAGTAGCACATAAACATGTCCTGCACTGTAGGTCAACCGATGACATACAGACTGTACTTAAGTTTCCAGATCCTTGTGGTCAAGTATATTTTAAGAACTATGGGAATCAGCAAAAGCTGCCATTTGTAGTGTATGCTGATTTTGAATCACAGGTTGTACCATATGATGGCCCTGTCCCATAATCATTGCCAAAGACAGTAAAGTTAAGTGTCCAAGTCGTGTGTTCTTTTGGGTACATTTTTGTTAGGTCAGACGGTTTGCATACAGAGCCTGTTATCTATGGAGGGGAAAATGCAGCATGTCTGGTTCTAACATAAATGAGACAAATGCATAGTCAGGTAGTACAGTATCTGGAAAAGTGTCAAATGCCTTTGGTGATGACAGATGAAGACACAGTAAATTTTGATGCAGCGGTGATGTGCTGGATATGTGAACATCCTCTGGATGTTGATAAAATTCGTGACCAAGATCACATAACTGGGCATTATATAGTGCTGCACATAACAATTGTAACCTGCTGTTAAAAAATAGATTTGAAGACATATGAACTGCCAATCTTTTTCCACAAACTCAAAGGTTATGAGTATTTCTGACTCTAAATACCAGCACACTCTTGATTACTTTACTTACTTACGCCTGTCACCCCTACCAGGGTATAGGCCGTCGATGAGAGACCTCCAGCAACTCCTGTCCTGTGCTTCTCCTTCGATTCTACTCCAGGTGGTTCCCAGTCTCTTGATGTCTGCTTGGAAAGGTCTCGACACCAGGAGTTTCTCGGCCTACCTCTTTTCCTCTTTCCCTGGGGGTTCCATGACAATGCCTGCCTAGTGATACTGGAAGCTGGCTTTCTCAGACTGTGATCGATCCATCCCCATCTTCTTCGCCCAATTTCATTCTCTGCTGTTATCTGCTCTGTTCTCTCCCAGAGTCTGACGTTGCTGATCTTCTCTGGTCAGTGGATTTTCAAAATTCTTCTGAGGCAACTGTTCATGAAGGTCTGTACTCTGTTGACTGTGGTTTTTGTCAATCTCCAAGACTCTGCTCCATATAGGAGAACTGCTTTTACATTGGAGTTGAAAATCCGGACTTTGGTGTGTTGTGACAGCTCTCTGGAACTCCACACTTTTTTCAACTGGAGAAAGGCTGCTCTGGCTTTACAGATTCGTGCTCTGACATCTGCATCAGTGCCGCCTTTTTTGCCTATGATGCTCTTGATGCATGGGATAAATTAGGGTGTGAAACACTTGTTGATTAGCATGACCAGTACTTGAAAGCTGATGTTAGCTAGCTAGCAGACATATTTGAAAGTTATCGTAAAAAGGGTTTGTTGCACTACAGTCTTGACCTGGCTTGCTACATAACTAGTCCTGGCATGACATGGGATGCATTTTTGAAATCCAGCAAGATATATATAGACCTGCTGTATGATCGTACGATGTTTGAAATGGTGGAACGCGGATTGAGAGGAGGCATTGGTATAGCCACAAACAATTATGCCAAAGCCAAGAACAAATATCTGAACAACCTTGGCCATGACCCCTCAAGATCAAGGTCATTCATTACGTACCTTGACGCTAACAATTTGTATGGCTTCGCGATGTTGAGTTATTGCCTCTGAAAAACTGTTGTCTGCATGATTTGTCACAGTATGACGTGACACACTTAACAAACTACATTATGAATCATGACCAGAATGATGTGAAGGGTTGGATCTTTGAAGTCAACCTCGAGTACCCACACCATCTACATGATTATCATAATGATTATCCATTGGCTGTTGAGAAAATGAGTATGATGGGAAAAAAGAAGACACTAAACGTTTGCCAAATTTGAGTGATAAATTCAATTACGTTTGTCACTATTGCTTACTGCAGTTTAACATCAGACATGGGTTAGTACTAAAGAAAGTTCACAGATGAATGAGCTTTGACCAGTGTGCTTTCATGAAAGGTTACATAATGAAAAACACAACTCTGCGTGCAAGGGATGGCAACACTGCATTTGACAAAGACTTCTTTAAGCTTATGACCAATGCCTGTTTTGGTAAGACGATAAAAAAATCATCATCATCGCAAAGATGTGAGACTGGTCATGACTGAATCAGGCACAATTAAACTTATGGGTAAGCCTCAGTACACAGGGTACAAAGAGTTTCATTCATCATTGTATGCAGTGACACTCCAAAAAAAAGATTGTTTAACTTGACAAGCCAGTATTCATTGGTATGACAATTCTTGAGTTGTCAAAACTGTTGATGCTTGAATTTTATTATGATTACTTTAAACCGAAGTATCCTGAGTGTCAACTGTTATACACTGACACTGACTCGATGATCATAGATTTGCAGACTGAAGACTTTTATGAAGACATGAAAACAGTACCATATGTATCACACGTCTGACTATCCTAAGGATCACCCGCTGTACAGCACACAAAACAAGAAAGTGCCTGGAAAGTTTAAAGACAAACTGAATGAAGTGTTGATAGTTGAGTATGTTGGGCTGATGTCAAAAATGTATTCTATACTGCACCAAAAAGGCAATCAGTCAAAAGCAAAAAGAATTTAAAAAAAAAAAACAGTGATGATAAATATAGATATCCGTCATGAACATTACAAGCAAGTATTAGATGGAGAACTAATGCCTGATTATCCAAACAAGACACTGAGGTCAAACAAACACAATCTTGAAATGATCCAAACACATAAGAAGTCACTGAGGACACAAAACGTATGTTTCATAGTAAGGAGAAGGCTTATGCACCTGGTCATTACAGACTTAATTTATCTGAAGGTATTTGTGATAAAATGATTGATTAACTGATCGATGAAATGGTCAAAAGTAAGTAACAGTGTCTGGGGAATAATCTGTAATTCTTCTCTGACAAATGCCCTCTGTTTGGCCGGCTCATATAAATAATAAATTGATGGATTGTCGCTAGCACCTGGGTCTATTTTTTATATTATGTACAGATGTAGACCTAATTGGGTTGGTTGCTCTGCACCTCACGTCATTCTCAGATTCACCAGGCTGATATAAATATCTCACCTGCTTTGTAAACATACTTGTGTCTGGGGGTCCTGACGGTGTTGTTGTTTTTGGCTCTGTCATTGTTTTCAATTTAATAGCATGGGCGGGTTTAGGCTGTCCTTCGTTATTCATTGCTTTTATGACAGATGGTAATCTTTTTACCCACCCAGTGTTACGTGCATCATACATGAGTTCCTTAGAATACTGGTAGCTGAAGAGTCTCTCTGATAATTGTTTGTTAAAGTTTTCTACAATTGCCTGCGATCTGTGCATGCCCAGTATGCCGCATCTAACCAGTACCCCAGCCAGCACACCAATATAGGTCCAATATTGGCCCAATATTGGCTCAGATATTGGGCCAATATATGGGCGGCAAAATATTGGTCCAATATTGGAAGCGCAAATTTGCCCATTGTTGGCCCAATATCGGGTAAATGTTGGCTGCCAAGCTGGATCCATTGTTGGCCCAATATCGGGTGAATGTTGGCTACCAATATAGTGCCAAGCTGGATCCATCCTAGAACCAGTATGGTGAATATTGGCTGCCAATATAGTGCCACGCTGGGTCCATCCTAGACCTTAACCCATTCTGGTGCCAACATGTAGCAAATATTCTGGCAACCTTTTTCCAACATGAATAGTATTGTCGTAGATTTGGATATTGGTAATTTAATCCAGCATTTTTTTCTGAGGAAAAAGACCATCATGCAAACATATATAAATCTGATAGTTAGCTTCATTATGAGCCAACACTAGGACTGGACAATTGCCATTTTCCTTTGCATGGCAAGATCAAATCAAACGTTCATCAAAATATGTAACACCTATCTCAAAACACAACAAAAAGAAAGACCTGAACTCAGATTCACAGTGATGCACAAGTTTAATCCGATTTTCAGTTTTATAAAAAGAAAACACTAACTATACCGAATAATTAAGGACAATGATTATCTCATTTAACCCTTTTCATCCTGATACATTACTGCCTGAAATAATTTGACCATGATAGCTCAAGAATAGTGCCAAAACAGCTTGGTGCACAGCTCTGGCACCACCCTTGAACTAAAATGGTTGAACTATATTATATCCTTACCCATGATAACATACCTTTCACAGGGCAATCTGAAGTTTAAAAAAATCACCCTCAGGCAGGATTCAATGGATTCATTCCCCGCACAAAAAAAAGAAACCTTTCTGTAACAATACACAAAATGTAAAAAAAAAAACATGCCCACAATTATTGAATTAACAAAACAATTGTTCTGATACATGACATACAAAAACCATCTCTGAATGTACATACACACAGATGTTCAGGTACTGGCAATAGGATCTGTAAACATAACAGATTTTGTACACAGCACATTTTTTACCTGCGCCCATAAATAACTTTATACAGATTAACAGAATATACTGACATGATTCGATTGGAGACTAAATTTCCTCCTAAACATACAGGATTTGGCACAAACAACATTGGTTATGAAAAAAAAAAAAGAGAATCTCATATGACATGTCCTTATTAACCCTTTTCATCCTAATACACACCTGCTAGAAATTAATTTGACTATGATAATTCAAGGGTGGTGCCAGAATAGCTTGGCACCTGAGACACCAAGCTATTCTGGCACTACCCATAAACTAAAATGGTTAATCTGTCGCAAAATTTGTAATGTAGCCTTCATAGGACAATAAGCAAATCTGACAAAATCAGCCTCTGGATGTAATGGGTTAAAAATAGTATCAAATAAAACCTTAAATGTAATTGGGGGGGGGGGAGGGGGGAGTAAAAGTTCATGCATGCGGCCAGTTAGCATTTTAATAACTTGCAACTAAAAGCAGGTTTGCTCTACGTTGCTTGAAAGCCCTAAACTAGCCAGTAGCTGCCATCACTTTTCAAACATAAACACTTCTACAACAGATGGTTACAAAACATGTGCATGTCTTATTAAAATGTTATGTGCAACAACAAAAAAAACATGAGGCAAGCTTAAGTGATCAGGCAGACTATACTTGTAAAAATAAACAATAATATGTTTACAAGCATCTTGGCCCGACTGACTTAACAGTGTAGCAAACTGAATATTTGAATCAGAATGAAACTTAATATTGCAATCAAAATTAGTTTAATTTTCTTCTGACTTGGACAGTTTAGTTGAAATTAATGTCCAATGCTTGAAGTTGATGTTGCTTTGACCGGAAAAAAAGTTAATTAAAAATTCTAAGATGGTTGACAGAAATGACAGATCTATACCATATATAACCATTACACAACATATATTTTATAAGTTTTCGTAACAAAAGAAATTGTAGTTTTCACAAAATCACAAAGCATGCACTACATTCTAGTTTCTATTTAATATGATAAATCTGATGGCAACAGGTATGATTAACCCTTTGGCTGTCTGTATTGCACTATAAGTCACAATGATTCCTGCAGGAATCATCACAATGTCAGGCTGTCTGTATTGCACTATAAGTCGCAATGATTCCTGCAGGAATCATCACAATGTCAGGCTGTCTGTATTGCACTATAAGTCACAGTTATTCCTGCAGGAATCATCACAATGCCAGGCTGTCTGTATTGCACTATAAGTCACAGTGATTCCTGCAGGAATCATCACAATGCCAGGCTGTCTGTATTACACTATAAGTCGCAATGATTCCTGCAGGAATCATCACAATGTCAGGCTGTCTGTATTGCACTATAAGTCACAGTGATTCCTGCAGGAATCATCACAATGTCAGGCTGTCTGTATTTCACTATAAGTCGCAATGATTCCTGCAGGAATCATCACAATGCCAGGCTGTCTGTATTACACTATAAGTCGCAATGATTCCTGCAGTAATCATCACAATGCCAGGCAGTACTGATAGCCAGAGGGTTAAGCAGCTTGCAGAGAAACTAAAACTATACTAATTCACTGTCAGTGTGTGTGTGCTCGCTTTGCCGCCTTCCTCCTCTGCTTATTCCCATCGCGATCAATTGATCCAGTAACTGAGTAAGCCATTTAGCTAAAACGTGGTCTATGTCTGTTGCACTGCCATGGCACCTTCTCACACCATCTGAAAATAAAATGCATGTCTGATTACTGAATCCTGTAGAGTTGACCTTTAAGAGAGGTCACTGAAATTGGTGTTTATACTGTGGTCTTCGAAAGTACCCTCGGGCCAAGTCTGAACATTTACAGAAGACTGTGGCTTGCTTAGTCTCAGATAAATACCAATTGATGCATGTTTCATGACGGGCAATGGCTAAAACTAAAAACCATCTGACAGATAACCCAAAACAAAGACTCACTTCGGCCAGTTTTGCAATATCCATGCAGTCACTTGAATGGAATTGGTTT
>BTPG01000007.1:186392469-186396049 GCA_036245525.1 Semisulcospira habei | reverse complement strand
CAGTGGGGCGAATTTAATACTAATAGCATGTCCATGATGTCAAGGCGGGCAGGCTAAACCTCTAACAATTGAAGCAACAAGATAAAAATTACGTCATGTCTAGTTACACTAACTTCGCTGCTGAACGTACATTTGGCGTGAAGCGCCATATATGCGTGCATATGTATGTAAACAAGAGTTCTAATCTTTGATATTTCTGTACACACAAGCTTGAATTTGAAACTTGGTCTTGGTGAAATACTTTCTTAAGTGGATGGCGGCTAAGACAACCTCCGAGCATATTGTATTTGAATGACTCATTGAAGACATAAACAACCGTTTATAGAAAGTCGGTTGACCCAGATTAGAGACCGTAATTTTTGTCATAATTACTTGAACCTATAGCTAGTTTGGAGAAAGACATTGGATAAGTTTGTTAGCCAGCTTTTCATCCTTTCAACTTCTTTAGTAAAAATTAATTCTTTACAGAAAGGCATTAAAACACTAAAAAAACTTTACTTCTAGAGAAAGTCAGACATTGGCGGTGACGTAAGAGGCAACTCCGTCACTACGTAGATACTGACATAATACTCTAAATATAATAATAATTATATTTATAAAGTGCTAACTCCCTGCAGTGCAGGCTCCAACATCTGAATGGGCTCTAAAATATGACGGCATTCTCTCTCGCATGAGTGGCCCTCTCTCTCTCGCACAAACATGCGCGCATTTCCAGGAGGAATAGATCCTCATGCGCACTCCAGGCACCTCTTGGAGATGTTTGGAGCGCACGTGCATGAATGCACACACACATCAACGCGCTTTAAGAATTGGATGCAGGTGACCAGTGTACTTAGTATATCATGTAGTTAGGTAAAGTCAACCTGCTTTCACACAAATTATAGCAAGACTAAAATTGTACTATGAAGTTCTAGTTTTGTCACAATTTTCTCAAGCCTATGAAGTGAAAGTGAAACTCATATCCCGTAAAACTAAATGAATACGTAAAATCTAAAACTTACGCCATGACAAATGATGTTTGACAAATCAATGACCTCTGCTGTTTGGCCCAGCGCTAGAAGTGGCCACTTAGTTTGTTCCAGGCGCAGTACAGCAGGGAAAATGACTACATTTTGTTTTTCATGACTTTCTTATTTACCGTTCAAGTATGTGATGCAAAGCTTTGTTTGTTTAAAAGCAGACATTCTGCCCAACACACTGACACCAAACACACTATAGTTGTGACAAACCAGTAGCCAGCAGGATAAGGTGGAAATAAAGAGAAAAAAACAGATCTCACAAAGTTTTGCATCACACTAGAACAGTAAATAAGAAAGTCATGAAAAACAAAAGGTAGTCATTTTCCCTGCTGTACTGCGCCTAGTAGGAAGCCCGCTCATCAGCTAGCCTGACAGCTGAGAGACTCGCTGCCTCAGTGTGCGAGCACAACTTGTGACCCAGTTTCTCGGCTCGCCTGGAACAAACTAAGTGGCCAAACTGAAACAGCCGTGTGACGCATGTCTTGACATACGCGTCACACGGCTGTTTCAGTTTGGCCACTTAGTTTGTTCCAGGCGAGCCGAGAAACTAGGTCACAAGTCGTGGTTGGTTGGTTAGTTCGGGTTGAACGTCCACAGCACCGAGGTGATCATGGATGGCCCTGACGGGCGGGTTATGGGGGACAGGGAAATCTATTGCCTATGGAGTACGACCTGAACACTGATCAACTCAGGCGCACTCCAACTGTGCCACTTTGATTTACCAGGACCTTTCAACGGACATGCTATTGAATAATTCGTTTTTTCCCCTGGATTGTGAGTCCATCTACCGGGGCCAAGTCGTGCTTGCGCACTGAGGCATTATAGAACTCACTGACGCATTGGCAGATCTGTGTGACTTTTTCAATAGGAGATAATTCACATCAGAATCAGATCAAAGACAAAAGCGAGGACAGAACTCATATAGAACTTAAAAGGGACTTTGTGGGTTATGCTTTATCCCATCTTGTTTTAATAGGAATAAAAGAGAGCATTAATTGCTTAATTATAATTTACCAATGATTGCGTTGTGCAAGTTACACAGTCTGCTGAAGGCTTCTTTCCCCTTTTTCCAGTGAGGTTGTACAATATCCAGACACTGACTTGTCCTCATCAAGGCATTGTCCTCCATACACAATCTTTAAAGTCCAAGCCTCCAACATGGGATAAGTACAGAATCTGCAAACACACACAGAAAAAAAATAAAACGCTTTTTACAAATAAAATTTGTCCAAAAGAATCACAATCAACATTTACCTTTCTCTGTAGTTTCCCTGCATAGAGCAGAAAGCATAAAACGAAACACAAAACTGCATGTAAATTATAATAAAATATTAGTTTCTTAAACCTCCAGCTACATAACTAAATTCATCAACCCAAGCAGCACACCACAAAACAAGAAAATGCAAACAATATTCAGATTTCAAATGTATAATTACCATGTTGTTCCTGGTCGCCGCGCGTTGTCTAGGACTGTGTTGAGGTCAGTCTCCAGCTCTGCACGATCTTGTAGTTGTAGTGGGAATTCCTGATTTTTCTCCTCTTCAACCAGTACGACTCATCTTTAAAATCCATCTTTTTTCAAGGAGAAGTTTAAAATCGTACTATACACGTACGTATACCTTAATCAGCAAGTGCACGTGGCATCAGCGAAAGAAATATAGAAGAAAGAAAGCTGGAACTTGGTCTGGCAATGAAATTTGTAGCCTTGATCTGCAATCAAATTTGGCGGAAATAATCGCAGCAGGTGCTATACTGGCATGCAATGCTGCGTCTGACAAAACATAGAATGTGGCGAATAAATGTTATATAAAAAAATTATTTAACAAAAAAAAGTCACGGTTTTGCCAGTGACTTGCCTGTGACTTGCAAATGACTTGTCAATGACTTGTAAATGACGTGTCAATGACTTGTCAATGACTTGTCATAATTTTTTTTGTACCAACTTGCCAGTGATTTGTTTTAAGAACTTGTAACAAGTCAGATATTCAGACAATTTTTGAACTTACAAGGACAAAAAATTAACTTTTCTTTCCTCAATAGTACTCTGGCGGTGGAGCTGATGGGGATAAATAGTCAGGCACCTGTTACGTGTCATCTCTCTGTGATGTGTAATAAAATGATATAAAACCATTACTAAATCTGATTTTTATTTGCTTAAAAGATTTTGTAATTTTCTGTGGTTTCTCTTACTCCAATCTGTTTTCCTTCCTCTAAAAGTTAGCCTTTAGTTCTTCAACATTTACAGGGTATTGACTTCGCATCTTATTTTGAATTACAGACTTCTGCTGTTTGCAATTGCTCAAATCATCCTGCACTCTCTTAAATTCTTATGCGTTAATAAAATTATCTTCCAAAGCTTTACTGATAATAAGTTTCATAATTCTCAGTTTAGCAGCAGCAAGAGTGCTCAATGCTTTATGCTTCTGCAAGTTTGTATGAAATCTTTTGTTAAAACCTTCCAAACCAAAGCATACCATACAAAAAAATACCAGACATGTAGAATGCTAATGCCCTCAATAGCAATCCAAATTATACTGCCAATTCCAGTTGTTATCAAAACA
>BTPG01000007.1:186322469-186389969 GCA_036245525.1 Semisulcospira habei | reverse complement strand
GGAAAGGTATACATGTGCAGTGACTCACTGATGTACCGTGTAGGGCGCCTAGCAATCGCATGCACTTTCGCATTTGAGTGCGTCCGGCACTGATAATGGCAGTGACATTATTATCAATTGCATTACGAGTTTGGCTTTGCCAGAGGTTCTTGTTGTCTCGGGTGTCCGGTCAGTGTCCAGGAGGTGAATACCAAGGGAGGTGAATACCAAGGGAGGTGAATACCAAGGGAGGTGAATACCAAGGGAGGTGAATACCAAGGTGAATACCAAAGGAGGTGAATACCAAAGGAGGTGAATACCAAGGGAGGTCAATACTGTAACGGATGTCCCACTTCTGGACACCATTTGTAACCCGGCTGTCCCACTTCTGGACACCAGTTGTAAACGGATTGTCCCACTTCTGGACACCCGTTGTAACAAATCCCTAATTCTTCTGACACCAATTGTAACAATTATACTTTCTTCTGACACCAATTGTAAAACGGTATCTTCCACTTCTGGACACCCAATTGTAACGGATGTCCCACTTCTGGACACCAGTAGTAATTAATCCCTAATTCTGCAGCTCTCTCTTAGCTGTGAAGGTGGTTTAGGATTTGTTATTGTGCGTGCATGCACCTGTGATAATCATGATGCGACACCCTTGCGACGTACTCTTTACGTGGCAGAGGAATCGCATCCACATGTCAGGATGGCTAACCAATACTAATTTGTCAGGATAATCACGATGCGACACCGCTGTGACGTACTCTTTACGTGGAAGAGGAATCACATCCAAATGTCAGGATAAAACTTCGCGTGTGTATGCAATTATAATCCCTGCTCATGCAGACACAAACTCACGCACCAACTGTAACTGCACCATTCAATCTCACGCAATAAACTGTTATCTGATAAACGACAGAGATAATTATTTCAGAAACAAGGTTCTTTTCTTGGTACTGATTACATCATATTTCTCGTCTCTGCATGAAGAGACTTCTCTTTCTCTCAAATAACCAAGTCATATAATCTTCCTTCAGGAAGAGAATTCTCTTAAAATCACCAAGTCATATAATCTTCTCTTTCTTCTACGTTCTCAGGTTACTCTAGAAAAATGCTTGCAAGTTCTCGGTAACTTTCTAACGTTCCTAATAAATAGTAGGCAAATAAATAAGCTTGTTCTTACTTTCTTTGCTGGAAATACTCCTTTCAGTTTCTCTCTCTCGGTTATCCTAACAGATCGATTGGCTGACCGTTATGCATTCTAATTGGCTAATTGTCAGCTACCTAGGGAGATAATCTGGTTAGGGGAGTTAATCTGCAGTCCTATTTGGCAGAATACTAGCAAAACAAATACAGAATCCCACCGTAACAACAACGGCGTTAACAACTTGAAATCGTATGAGACAAAAATTGTGGTGACCTTACATTCGAGGAAGGGTTGCAGCCAGCCGCGTGAATCTGCTACGATGCTCTGACGCCTTCTCTCAAAGCAGAAGACTTCTGCAGTCACCGAAGAGAAAAAAAATCGTCGTAGTTTCTACGTGACCAGTGCCTCCGCTTACAGCCGAAGTCCTCTGCAGTCTGAAGAAAAATCGTCGCTGTAGTTTCTACGTAGTGACCAGTGCCTCCGCTCGTAGCCGAAGACTTCTGCAGTCATGGGAGAAAACAATCGTCGTGTAGTTTCTGCGTAGTGACCAGTGCCTCTGCTCGTAGCCGAAGACTCTGCAGTCACGGAAGAAAACAGCCGTCGTGTAGTTTCTACGTAACCAGTGCCTCCGCTTACAGCCAAAGACCTCTGCAGTTATCGAAGTAAAATCGTTGCACCGGCGAAGTCAGTTGGCGGAAAAAAATCTGCGTCAGCGGAGCAGGTAGGGAATGTGGGGGAGCGGGGGTGCGGGTTGGTTGGTTGGTTAGTTCGGGTTTAACGTCTACAGCACCGAGGTGATCATGGACGGCCCTGACGGGCGGGTTATGGGGTACAGGGAAATATATTGCCTATGGAGCACGACCTGAACACTGATCAACTCAGGCGCACTCCAACTGTGCCACTTTGATTTACCAGGACCTTTCAACGGACATGCTATTGAACAAATCCGTTTTTCCCCTGGATTGTGAGTCCAGCTACCGGGGCCGGGACGGGATTCGAACCCACGACCCGGCGATTCCCTTCGCTCTCCTGCTCCGACGTTTAACCGCCTGAGCTATTTCGAACTCTGGGGGTGCGGGCTTCTTTTCCCGGGTTTTTATACTTTTTCATTCCTTCTTTGTCCCTATGTCTGAACACTTACTTCTAGTTATTCAGGTTCCTACAACTGCTTGGATACTCCACAAAACAAAATAGTCCATTAGTTTCTTAATTTATAGAGCCTCAAATGAAACGTCCAAGTATTTACAGCTATTTAGTAAGACGTTCCGATCATTCATCACGTCGGGAAAAATCAGATCTATTCTGG
The DNA here is from genome assembly GCA_036245525.1 of Semisulcospira habei. Lineage (NCBI taxonomy): Eukaryota > Metazoa > Mollusca > Gastropoda > Semisulcospiridae > Semisulcospira > Semisulcospira habei. Next base: position 186,387,531 of record BTPG01000007.1, on the reverse strand, counting down.
AATTTACTTAGATCTAGCGTAGTCTAGCCGCATTACTCATAACTGGCGGTTAGTGGACCGTTACTCGCAAGCATTCCTCTTTACAATGTTGATAATTAGGTATACTAAATCGTATTCCGTGTCAGATAATGTCATCATATAACATCACTGCAATTCAGAATCGTTCGGTTTATAAAACAATTTCAAATATTCATTCAGGAATCTGTATTCGAACGGAGAGTTTCGTTTCCAGCTGATCAAAATGGCTACCTTCAAAAGTGAAAGGCTTACACACGAGAGAATAAAAGCTTATAACTTCCAAACTGCACTGAAATAAAATCTCAGGACATAATCTGAGTTACACACTAACTTCAGAATTCCGATTATAACCACAGTTTGTCTTGTCGTTAGTTTTTCTTGCCGATATCAGTAGAAATTCGATCACCGTTCGGAAATTTGCCCTTGGCATTATTTCCGGTAAAATTAGCTCCCTTAGTTTTGTCTGCTAAGGTGTTAATCACCGTCAAGTTTCAGACTGCTTTCCATAGTTCTATAATGAAAAGCTTTGACCAAAGTCTTGCAAATTGCATTTAGTGAACTTGAGAAAGCATTCTAAAGCATCACCAACGTTATGAACAACAACATTAACGAAAATAATGTGATCGCGTAAGAAACAGAGAACAAGTAAGCCATTGGCTTACACGCTCCCCTCTTTAGCTGGCTGCTCCGCAGTCAGTTAACAGTTACGTGAACATTTGCTTACAATACCAAGGGAGGTGAATACCAAAGGAGGTCAATACCAAGGGAGGTCAATACCAAGGGAGGTGAATACGAAGGGAGGTGAATACCAAGGGAGGTGAATACCAAGGGAGGTCAATACCAAGGGAAGTCAATACCAAGGGAGGTCAATACCAAGGGAGGTCAATACCAAGGGAGGTGAATACCAAGGGAGGTCAATACCAATGGAGGTGAATACCAAGGGAGGTCAATACCAAGGGATGTCAATACCAAGGGAGGTCAATACCAAGGGAGGTCAATACCAAGGGCTTTAGCCCGAGACCTTCACTTCCGAATTTGAACCCCTGAACGGAGTCGAGAACGGAACGGAATCAAACTCACCTAACCTGTTGAGTATGTTTTCATTTCACCTCAGTAGCAGGTCCATACAGAAATACACACGTCCCACACTGATGGTAATCGGAAAGTGAATGCCGCCATATTGTTCTAGGAAAGCTACTGAAGTGGCATTACTTCTGGATTACCAGGTGTGTGTGAGTAATGTCAAGTGTGTATTTCAGTTTGGACCTGCTACTGAGATGAAATGAGGACATACTTTACAGGTGACTATTTACTGTTCTCTCTGACACTAGCATTGAAAGTATGAAAGCGAAATAAGTGTATGCCCTGAATTAGATGACATACATGAACATATATGCATGTCACTGACAAAAAGCTGATTTGGAAAATTCACAGGAGTTTATAAACGGTTCATTGCTGTCGGAGTTATTACTGACTTAACTCATTCAAATTCAAAATGTGGGGATAGAGAGAGAAGATTAGAGAGAGAAGATGTGGGGATAGAGAGAGAAGATGTGGGGATAGAGAGAGAAGATGTGGGGATAGAGAGAGAAGATGTGGGGAGTTCGGTCCTGGGGCAGAATGAGTTAAGAGAGGTTACGTTTACAGCGAACGAATGGAATGAAAGTTTGATTTCTCAATGATAAATAATTAGGTGAGAGAGAGAGAGAGAGAGAGAGAGAGAGAGAGACAGAGAGAGAGAGAGAGAGAGAGAGAGAGAGAGAGAGAGAGAGAGAGAGAGAGAGAATCTTTGCTGTGAAATAATTGGCATCTGTGATCACTTAAGTATTTTTTTCTTTCTCAGGTAGTCCAGCTGGATGATCGCGGCACAAACTCCGAAACTATGTGGTCTCTTGTCAGTCTGTACTTAACGGGCTGACAGGCACACCATGACATCATGGCACGAGATGAGACGACATGAGCTGAGTTAGTTATTTGGGTTTAACGCCAAGCAGGCAACAAAGGCCATCTCACGGCGACGTCATGAGCTGACATTTTATGACGGAGATGACACGAAATAGAGCAGCAACGTATACACGACTGACATCGTAATACAACACGTCACTATGGCATGACGTGTGTAAATACGAATGCAATTAAACGTAGAAGCATCATTTTACCGTGTTCATTTCACTGTTCCTTGGTCTCCTTTCTTACAATGACGAAACGTACTGAAGATTATCAAGTGTGGCACAGGAAACCGAGCAGTACTCAAGGTGCATGGGCGCACGTCGGCAGTGGTGGGCCCGCGCACTGTCGTGTTAGTGTTATCCACTGTCGTGTTAGTGTTATCCACTGTCGTGTTAGTGTTATCCACTGTCGTGTTGTTATTCACTGTCGTGTTAGTGTTATCCACTGTTGTGTTAGAGTTATCCACTGTCGTGTTAGTGTTATCCACTGTCGTGTTGTTATCCACTGTCATGTTAGTGTTATCCACTGTAGTGTTAGTGTTATCCACTGTCGTGTTAGTGTTATTCACTGTCGTGTTAGTGTTATCCACTGTCGTGTTAATGTTATCCACTGTCGTGTTAGTGTTATTCACTGTTGTGTTAGTGTTATCCACTGTCGTGTTAGTGTTATTCACTGTCGTGTTGTTATCCACTCTCGTGTTAGTGTTATCCACTGTCGTGTTAGTGTTATCCACTGTCGTGTTGTTATCCACTCTCGTGTTAGTGTTATCCACTGTCGTGTTAGTGTTATCCACTGTTGTGTTAGTGTTATTCACTGTCGTGTTAGTGTTATCCACTGTCGTGTTAGTGTTATCCACTGTCGTGTTAGTGTTATACACTGTCGTGTTGTTATCCACTGTCGTGTTAGTGTTATTCTCTGTCGTGTTAGTGTTATTCACTGTCGTGTTAGTGTTATTCACTGTCGTGTTAGAGTTATCCACTGTCGTGTTAGTGTTATTCACTGTCGTGTTGTTATCCACTTTTGTGTTAGTGTTATCCACTGTCGTGTTAGTGTTATTCACTGTCGTGTTAGTGTTATCCACTGTCGTGTTAGTGTTATTCACTGTCGTGTTGTTATCCACTGTCGTCATGTTATCCACTGTCGTGTTAGTGTTATCCACTGTCGTGTTAGTGTTATTCACTGTCGTGTTAGTGTTATCCACTGTCGTGTTAGTGTTATCCACTGTCATGTTAGTGTTATCCACTGTCGTGTTGTTATTCACTGTCGTGTTAGTGTTATCCACTGTCGTGTTAGTGTTATCCACTGTCGTGTTAGTGTTATCCACTGTAGTGTTGTTATCCACTGTCGTGTTAGTGTTATCCACTGTAGTGTTAGTGTTATCCACTGTAGTGTTAGTGTTATTCACTGTCGTGTTAGTGTTATCCACTGTCGTGTTAATGTTATCCACTGTCATGTTAGTGTCATTCACTGTCGTGTTGTTATCCACTGTCGTGTTAGTGTTATCCACTGTCGTGTTAGTGTTATTCACTGTCGTGTTAGTGTTATCCACTGTCGTGTTAGTGTTATCCACTGTCGTGTTAGTGTTATTCACTGTCGTGTTGTTATCCACTGTCGTGTTAGTGTTATTCTCTGTCGTGTTAGTGTTATTCACTGTCGTGTTAGTGTTATTCACTGTCGTGTTAGAGTTATCCACTGTCGTGTTAGTGTTATTCACTGTCGTGTTGTTATCCACTTTCGTGTTAGTGTTATCCACTGTCGTGTTAGTGTTATTCACTGTCGTGTTAGTGTTTTTCACTGTCGTGTTAGTGTTATCCACTGTCGTGTTAGTGTTATTCACTGTCATGTTGTTATCCACTGTCGTGATGTTATCCACTGTCGTGTTAGTGTTATCCACTGTCGTGTTAGTGTTATCCACTGTCGTGTTAGTGTTATTCACTGTCGTGTGAGTGTTATCCACTGTCGTGTTAGTGTTATCCACTGTCGTGTTAGTGTTATCCACTGTCATGTTAGTGTTATCCACTGTCGTGTTAGTGTTATCCACTGTCGTGTTAGTGTTATTCACTGTCGTGTTGTTATCCACTGTCGTGTTAGTGTTATCCACTGTCGTGTTAGTGTTATTCACTGTCGTGTTGTTATCAACTGTCGTGTTAGTGTTATCCAATGTCGTGTTAGTGTTATCCAGTGTCGTGTTAGTGTTATCCACTATCGTGCTAGTGTTATTAACTGTCGTGTTAGTCTTATCCACTGTCGTGTTAGTGTTATTCACTGTCGTGTTAGTGTTATCCACTGTCATGTTAGTGTTATTCACTGTCGTGTTAGTGTTATCCACTGTCGAGTTAGTGTTATCCACTGTCGTGTTAGTGTTATCCACTGTCGTGTTAGTGTTATTCACTGTCGTGTTAATGTTATCCACTGTCGTGTTAGTGTTATCCACTGTCGTGTTAGTGTTATCCACTGTCGTGTTAGAGTTATCCACTGTCGTGTTAGAGTTATCCACTGTCGAGTTAGTGTTATCCACTGTCGTGTTAGTGTTATCCACTGTCGTGTTAGTGTTATCCACTGTCGTGTTAGTGTTATCCACTGTCGTGCGCGGTCCCACTGCGGCCGACTTGGTCAGATAGCCTTTGCGTGCTGATCGCGAGTATGGCCTGATCGCACTTATCTGGACTTCTAGAGTTGTGCCACTCAGCGGACGCGCGTGTAAACAAGACTTCTAGAGTTGTGCCACTCAGCGGACGCGCGTGTAAACAAGACTTCTAGAGTTGTGCCACTCAGCGGACGCGCGTGTAAAGAAAGCAAACTGAATAACTACTAACCCAGCGCCTGTAATTGGCATCAGAGACCTGGAAATAATGCTCTGATTTCTTTTTCATACTTCTGCTAGATCTTCCGTGTGACGACAACAGGCTTTTACTGACACCATGATGTTTTCTGACCCACAGTTGACGAATCCACATTTCACCATGTCCACAGATGGGCACAAATCTAAAACGTACAAGAGACAGAACTCTTGACGTCTGCTTTGTTTTCAACTCTGCATTGGACTTACTTCATTTTCCTATAAACACAATTCAGGTTCTGTTGTTTCAAACAGAAAGTGCGTCTTGTCTTTGTAGACATTCTCGTCATTCAAACACTTGACGCACTTACCGCTAATGGATGTCGAAATGACAGTACGAGAGTATTTTCAGACATTTCGATTTTTTTAACAGCATACACACATATAGGATTTATGTGAAGCTGTGAGAAGTACTTCCCCTCTACCACCACACATCTGTTTAGTTGTTCTATCCATGGGGGCCTGGCGATAGATATTTTAATGAATGCAAATACAGCTGCGCCACCGGGTGCGCAACCGTTTACCGCGCAGACGCATCGCATCTCTGATCCGCACAGACACATGGCATCTCTGATCCGCACAGACACATGGCATCTCTGATCCGCACAGACACATGGCATCTCTGATCCGCACAGACACATGGCATCTCTGATCCGCACAGACACATGGCATCTCTGATCCGCACAGACACATGGCATCTCTGATCCGCACAGACACATGGCATCTCTGATCCACACAGACACATGGCATCTCTGATCCGCACAGACACATGGCATCTCTGATCCACATAGACACATGGCATCTCTGATCCGCACAGAAACATGGCATCTCTGATCCACACAGACACGTGGCATCTCACATAGACACATGGCATCTCTGATCCGCACAGACACATGGCATCTCTGATCCACACAGACACGTGGCATCTCTGATCCGCACAGACACATGGCATTTCTGATCCGCACAGACACATGGCATCTCTGATCCGCACAGACACATGGCATCTCTGATCCGCACAGACACATGGCATCTCTGATCCGCACAGACACATGGCATCTCTAATCCGCACAGACACATGGCATCTCTGATCCGCACAGACACATGGCATCTCTGATCCGCACAGACACATGGCATCTCTGATTCGCACAGACACATGGCATCTCTGATCCGCACAGACACATGGCATCTCTGATCCGCACAGACACATGGCATCTCTGATCCGCACAGACACATGGCATCTCTGATCCGCACAGACACATGGCATCTCTGATGTTGAATTTTTCTCGGCACTGAAAGGGTTACGCTCCTCAAGCCAATCTGCCAAACGTCATCTTAACATGACCAGTTGCGTCGTGGCTACCACTCAAGCCAATCTGCCAAACGTCATCTTCACATGACCAGTTGCGTCGTGACTACCACTCAAGCCAATCTGTCAAACGTCATCTTCATATGACCAGTTGCGTCGTGGCTACCACTCAAGCCAATCTGCCAAACGTCATCTTCACATGACCAGTTGCGTCGTGGCTAACACTCAAGCCAATCTGCCAAACGTCATCTTCATATGACCAGTTGCTTCGTGGCTACCACTCAAGCCAATCTGCCAAACGTCATCTTCATATGACCAGTTCCGTCGTGGCTACCACTCAAGCCAATCTGCCAAACGTCATCTTCATATGACCAGTTGCGTCGTGGCTACCACTCAAGCCAATCTGCCAAACGTCATCTTCACATGACCAGTTTCGTCGTGGCTACCACTCAAGCCAATCTGCCAAACGTCATCTTCACATGACCAGTTGCGTCGTGGCTACCGCTCATGGATCATGTGCGGGCATTACACATGGATCGTGTGCGGGCATTACACATGGATCGTGTGCGGGCATTACACATGGATCTGTCAACCCTTTCACTGCCGGGAAAAAGTGAACACCACCCTACCGCAAGAGGTATAGACCCTCATGAGCCCATTGCGAGGGCTCATGAGGATCTATGCCGCTTACTGTAACTACTTTGAGTCTGATTGTATTGCGGTAATGTCTACGTGGTGCTTCCTTTGCGTCACGTACCCAAACGTCCGAGATTCTCGTGTTTACACACACACACACACACACACACACACACACACACACACACACACACACACACACACACACACACACACACACACACACACACACACACACACAAAACGACATACACACACACACACACACACACACACACACACACACACAAAGACACACACACACGCTGTCACATAATGAAAATACAGACAAAAGAATAAAACAAACAACACAAAACAAATAAACACGTACGTTTGCAAGCACAAACGCACTGACGTAAACATACCACCCTCTTCTCTTGGCTTGACTTCGCGAACGAAGATTCTATAGGGCTTGCCCACGTCGTCTGCAGGCATTTTCGTGGCTGCGGAGGCCAATCCGGGACAGGCAGGTTCGACCGCAGTGGCTGCAGGGGAAGGTCTGGTCAGGGTTCTGAGTTACACAACTCTGTTTTTTCTTCTAAGCCGCTTGTCCTTAAGGTTAGCTCTGCGAGAGTCCTCAAAGGAGACGGCTGCCTTGTGAATGGTGGAGCGCCAGGTGTCACGGTCCGCAGCAAGCGAAGACCACTGGCGGTGGTCGATTTGGCAGGCACTAAGCGACTTCTTGAGACCGTCTTTGTATCTCTTCTTTGGTGCCCCTCTGTCTCGGTGTCCAGTGGCGAGCTCGCCGAACAGAGTGATCTTCGGTAGGCGATGATCCTCCATCCTGGAGACGTGCCCCGCCCAGCGAAGCTGTGTCCGCAGCAGCAAAGCCTCGATGCTCACAGTTTCCGCCTGTTCAAGGACCTCGACGTTGGTGACATAGTCACTCCAGTGAATGCTGAGGATGGTACGCAGGCAGCGCTGGTGAAAGCGTTCGAGGAGTCGTAGTTGGCTGCGGTAGAGGGCCCAGGACTCGGAACCGTACAGCAGGGTGGTGAGGACGACAGCTCTGTACACGCTGATCTTGGTGCCTTTTTTCAGCTGTTGATTGTGCCACACCCGCTTGAATAGTCGCCCGAAAGCACTGTTCGCTTTTGCCAGCCTGTTGTCCAGCTCCTTGTCCAGCTTGGCGTCTGACGTAATGATGCAGCCAAGGTAGGTAAACTGGTGTACAGACTTCAGTTGGGACTCGCCGATGGTGATGTGGGGAGGGCGATGCACTTCCTTGGGTGACGGCTGATGAAGGACCTCTGTCTTTTTCAGACTGACCTCAAGTCCAAAGAGCTGGGCAGCATCTGCGAAGCAGGACGTAATGCGCTGCAAGGCTCTCTCTGTGTGTGCGACGAGGGCAGCGTCATCAGCGAAGAGCAGCTCACGAATCAGTTGGTTTAGGGTTTTCGTGTGGGCCTGCAGTCGTCTGAGGTTGAACAGGCTGCCATCGAGACGATACCTGATGTACACTGCGTCGTCATCGTCGAGGTCCACTGTGGCCTGCTTCAACATCATGCTGAAGAAGATGGTGAAGAGGGTCGGTGCCAGCACGCAGCCTTGCTTCACGCCGTTGCGAATGGGGAATGGTTCTGAGAGGTCACTGTTTAGTCTGACCTGGCCTTGCTGGTCCTCGTGGAGCTGGACGATCATGTTGAGGAACTTTGGGGGACAACCTAGTCGCTCCAGGATCTGCCACATACCTTGCCTGCTCACAGTGTCAAACGCTTTTGTTAGGTCGACAAACGTTACGTACAGCCCTTTGTTCTGCTCGCGGCACTTCTCCTGAAGCTGTCTCAGCATAAAGACCATGTCGGTGGTACTCCTGTTGGCTCTGAAGCCACACTGGCCCTCTGGGAGGTGGTCTTCAGCGATGGCAGGTACCAGCCGATTCAGGAGCAACCTTGCGAGAATTTTCCCGGCAATGGACAGCAGGGTAATTCCACGATAATTAGAGCAGGCAGACTTCTCTCCTTTGTTCTTGTACAGGGTGATGATGACTGCATCACGGAGATCCTTTGGTAGTGTTCCTTTTTCCCAGCAGCAGAGAAAGAGGTCGTGGAGCTTGTTGTGCAGTGCTGGGCCTCCATGTTTCCAGATCTCTGGCGGGATTCCGTCAATGCCTGCTGCTTTGCCACTCTTGAGCTGGTGGATGGCTGTGAGGGTCTCTTCGGCGGTGGGCGGTTCGTCCAATTCAACCTTTAGTGGAAGGTGTCGGATTTTGAGGATGACTGTTTCTTGAACAGTGCGTTCAGCGCCGAAGAGGTCCTGAAAGTATTCCGACCAGCGGTTCAAGATGGAGGTATTATCTGTGAGGAGTGCTTGTCCATCAGCGCTTCGCAGGGGACTTTGTACAAGGTGCCTAGGGCCATACACTGCTTTCAGTGCTTCGTAGAAGCCCCTGTAGTCACCGTTGTCAGCGCAGAGCTGGGTCCTCTGTGCGAGTCTGGACCACCACTCGTTCTGGAGCTCTCTAAGCTTGAGCTGGAGACTGCTGCAGATGAGGCGGAAGGCAGACTTCTTCACAGGGCACGAAGGCTGGGCTAGGTGGGCCTGGTGGGCGGCTCTTTTTTTTTTTTTTGCTAGAAGTTCCTGGATCTCTACGTCGTTTTCGTCAAACCAGTCTTTGTTCCTCTTTCTAGCAAAGCCCAAGACTTCCACAGAGGATTTTACAATAGCAGTTTTCAGTTGTTCCCAAAGTGTTTCAGGAGAGGAGTCTGCTGGATCAACTGTGTCTTTGAGCATGCGCTGTAAATCGGCCTGAAGGGCAGCTTTCTTGTCGTCACGCTGAAGGCTGGCAACATCAAGCTTTTTCTTGGGAGGGCCCCCTTTCTTGGGTTTCAGCTTGAGGCGGAGCCTGAGTTTGCAGCGAACAAGGCGGTGGTCAGTGTGGCACTCTGCGCTGGGCATCACTCTGGTGAGGAGGACGTCACAGCGGTCCCTCTGACGCACTAGGACATAGTCGATAAGGTGCCAGTGCTTGCAGCGAGGATGCATCCAGGTGGTCTTTCGACTGTCCTTTTGCTGGAAAGTAGTGTTGGTGATGACAAGTTGCTGCTCTGCACAGAGCTCCAACAGTAGGCGACCATTGTCATTGCAGTTCCCAACGCCATGCTTGCCGAGGACTCTTTTCCAGGCTTCAGAGTCTTGGCCCACTCTGGCGTTGAAGTCGCCAAGGATGATGACTTTGTCGTCTGCAGGGGTGCTCTGCAGGAGGCTGCGCAGGTCAGAGTAGAACTTGTCTTTTTCTGCAGGCTCTGCCAGGAGGGTTGGGGAGTACACACTGAGAAGGGTGACGTATTGCTGGTGTCTCAGTGGGAGGCGCATGGACATGATGCGGTCGGAGTGACCCGTTGGTAGGTTTTCCAACTTAGTCGCAATGGGGGTCTTCACCATGAAGCCCACGCCTGAGAGCCGTCTTTCTGATGCAGGCATGCCTGACCAGTAGAGGGTGTAGCCAGCACCAAGTTCTTGGAGGCTGCCTTCCTCCGGAAGGCGTACTTCGCTGAGCGCGGCGATGTCGATGTTTAACCTCCGCAATTCATGGGCAATGAGGGCGGAGCGACGTTCAGGGCGTCCGCTGTCTGACGTAAACAGACCACCAACAGACCACTTTAAATACACATTATTGAGTCATAAACCAACACACACACACACACACACACACACACACACACACACACACACACACACACACACACACACTACACTACACACGCACCCATCTACCCACCCCCGCCCCCCACCACAACCCACCACACACACACACACACACACACACACACACATACACACACACACACACACACACACACACACACACACACACACACACACACACACACACACACACACACACACATTGTGAGAGTACAGAAACAAACTAAGAAAGAAACATACTTAAACCAATGTACTTAATGATTTTTTTATATTTTTTAAAATGATTTAATGTACTTAATGATTTTTTGTTTCGAGGACACCGCCACGGCTTTGGGGTTCCGGTACACGTGCACCAGCTTGGTGCGCCTCACCTTAATCTGGTCCGGCAAGAGCTGGAAGGGCAGGTGCGTGATGAGAATGCGCGGTGAGTCGAGGTCGGCCATCTTGGCTATGTTCTGCACGTCCAGGAAGGTGGAGTCGCCGTTGCGGACGCCGTAGGCCACCTGCCCGCGAATGACCATGTCCAGCATGCGGTACATCCAGTGGGTGCCTGGGGCAAAGGCGTCAGGTGGTTAACCCCTTCAGACCCGGCCACTGTACGTACAGTTTGGTTTCTGAAGTCTTGGTACATTCAACGACCAAAAGTCAAAAGTCGTCCCAAAAACTTGGATACAAATTGGCCTCAGCAAGAGACATAGATCCTCATGAGCCCCCTCTGTCGCGGGGGCTCATTAGGATCTATGTCTCTTGCAGTTGGATCATGCTCACTTTTTCTCGGAAGTTATAAGGTTAATGGCTGGCTGGCCAGGGGAATGGGGGGTTAAGAGCTGTCCGGCCAGCAGGATGGGAGGGTTAATGGCTGGCTGGCCAGGGGAATGGGGGGTTAAGAGCTGTCTGGCCAGCAGGATGGGAGGGTTAAGGGCTGGCTGGCCAGCAGGATGGGAGGGTTAATGGCTGGCTGGCCAGCAGGATGGGAGGGTTAATGGCTGGCTGGCCAGCAGGATGGGACGGTTAATGGCTGGCTGGCCAGCAGGATGGGAGGGTTAATGGCTGGCTGGCCAGCAGGATGGGACGGTTAATGGCTGGCTGGCCAGCAGGATGGGAGGGTTTAATGGCTGGCTGGCTGGCAGGATGGGAGGGTTAAGGGCTGGCTGGCCAGCAGGATGGGAGGGTAAATGGCTGGCTGGCCAGCAGGATGGGAGGGTTTAATGGCTGGCTGGCTGGCAGGATGGGAGGGTTAAGGGCTGGCTGGCCAGCAGGATGGGACGGTTAATGGCTGGCTGGCCAGCAGGATGGGAGGGTTTAATGGCTGGCTGGCTGGCAGGATGGGAGGGTTAAGGGATGGCTGGCCATCAGGATGGGAGGGTAAATGGCTGGCTGGCCAGCAGGATGGGAGGGTTTAATGGCTGGCTGGCTGGCAGGATGGGAGGGTTAAGGGCTGGCTGGCTGGCCAGCAGGATGGAAGGGTTAAGGGCTGGCTGGCCAGCAGAATGGGAGGGTTAAGAGCTGTCTGGCCAGCAGGAAGGGAGGGTCAAGGGCTGGCTGGCCAGCAGGATGGGAGGATTAAGGGCTTGCTGGCCAGCGGGATGGGAGGGTTAATGGCTGGCTGGCCAGCAGGATGGGAGTGTTAAGGGCTGGCTGGCCAGCTGGATGGGAGGGTTAATGGCTAGCTGGCTGGCAGGATGGGAGGGTTAAGGGCTGGCTGGCTGGCCAGCAGGATGGGAGAGTTAAGGGCTGGCTGGCCAGCAGGATGGGAGGGTTAAGGGCTGGCTGGCCAGCAGGATGGGAGGGTTAATGGCTGGCTGGCCAGCAGGATGGGAGGGTTAAGAGCTGGCTGGCCAACAGGATGGGAGTGTTAAGGGCTGGCTGGCTGGCCAGCAGGATGTGAGGGTTTAATGGCTGGCTGCCTGGCAGGATGGGAGGGTTAAGGGCTGGCTGGCTGGCCAGCAGGATGGGAGGGCTGGCTGGCCAGCAGGATGGGAGGGTTTAATGGCTGGCTGCCTGGCAGGATGGGAGGGTTAAGGGCTGGCTGCCTGGCAGGATTTGAGGGTTAAGGGCTGGCTGGCCAGCAGGATGGGAGGGTTAAGGGCTGGCTGGCTGGCCAGCAGGATGGGAGGGTTAAGGGCTGGCTGGCCAGCAGGATGGGAGGGTTAAGGGCTGGCTGGCTGGCCAGCAGGATGGGAGGGCTGGCTGGCCAGCAGGATGGGAGGGTTTAATGGCTGGCTGCCTGGCAGGATGGGAGGGTTAAGGGCTGGCTGCCTGGCAGGATTTGAGGGTTAAGGGCTGGCTGGCCAGCAGGATGGGAGGGTTAAGGGCTGGCTGGCTGGCCAGCAGGATGGGAGGGTTAAGGGCTGGCTGGCCAGCAGGATGGGAGGGTTAAGGGCTGGCTGGCTGGCCAGCAGGATGGGAGGGTTAAGGGCTGGCTGGCCAGCAAGATAGGAGGGTGGGTGGATGAACGCATGCATGCAATAATGCACGGATGGACGGATGGAACGACGGAGGGACAGACACTGTCGTTTTCGCTGCGCATTGAGTTATAGTATAAATATGAAAAATGCGCCACATAAATACCACGTATTATTATTATTTATTACAGATGGATGGATGGATGGATGGATGGATGGATGGATGGATGGGTGGGTGGGTGGGTGGGTGGGTGGGTGGGTGGATGGATGGATGGATGGATGGATGGATGGATGGATGGATGGATAGATGGATGGATGGATGGATGGATGGATGGATGGATGGATGGATGGATGGATGGGTGGGCGGTTGGATGGGTGGATGTATGGGAGGTTGGATGTATCGACGGACGCCGGAACGGACAGAAAGATGGATGGATGGATACTTGAGGTGGATGAATGGCTGGATGGATGGGTGAGTGGGTGGATGGATGGATGGATGGATGGATACATTTATGCACGGATGGATGAATACATGGGGAGGTCAGCGGGTAGATGGATAGACAGATACATGGATGAATGAATACACAGAGCGGTACATACAGGAAGGGGAGAACGCCCGGAACTGGGCTGGCTGTGAAACCGATACTACCCACCCAGGACTTGGCTAACATGCACAGCTAGTACTACCGATACTACCCACCCAGGACTTGGCTATCGATTTGGCCATAATGCCTACTGGTCATTTCTCTGTCATAACGGTAATAAAGATCACATGAATATATCTACCTGACTTTGGGTAAGAGCACAGCATGACGTCATCATCGCGGACATCTATGGCATTGACCTTGGCCAGATGATCGCGGACCGGTTCGTAGCATTGAGGTATAATCATTCCGCCGTGAAAGCTGATCCTCATTTTCTCATGGTCCAGCTTCAGGGTCACGCGTTTTTTTTTTTCCCCCTTGGCTGTCATACTTGGTGACGGATTGTCTAATCTGAAAGTGAACATCATTATTTTTATTTTTTTAATGTGCGCAAGTTGTAGTCCTCATGCACTAGTTACAGCCTACGTGCACTAACCCATAAAACCTGACACGCTGCGACAGGATATGGATCGATCATGATACCCTTGAACTATCATGGTCGAACTGTCTCCAGACCTGTGACGTACACCTCACAGGATGTCTCTAAAGTTTGACAATTTTGTCTTTCAGAATTTAAAGAGCTAGTGGCGTCTAATTGTCTGCTTGCGTAGGAAGCTCATTGTCTAATTGATCGAGCTATTTATTCCAAAGCCATGAAATCGGGCGATCTCGCTGTTAAGAGAATTGGTAGACGTCAGCAACACGCGATACTTGTATCAGCGAAATGACGTAATTCATAAAATATAGCAATATCATGGCAACCGAAGTGAGGCGTTCGAAATCTTACAATCTCTGACCACACGTTCGAAGTTATCTTACAATCTCTGGCCACACGTTCCAATTTATCTTACAATCTCTAGTCACACGTTCCAAGTTATCTTACAATCTCTGGCCACACGTTCCAAGTTATCTTACAATCTCTGACCACACGTTCCAAGTTATCATACAATCTCTGACCACACGTTCCCAAGTTATCTTACAATCTCTAGCCACACGTTCCCAAGTTATCTTACAATGTCTGACCATACGTTCCCAAGTTATCTTACAATCTCTGGCCACACGTTTCCAAGTTATCATACAATCTCTGACCACACGTTCCCAAGTTATCTTACAATCTCTGACCACACGTTCCCAAGTTATCTTACAATCTCTGGCCACACGTTCCCAAGTTATCTTACAATCTCTGGCCACACGTTCCCAAGTTATCTTACAATCTCTGACCACACGTTCCCAAGTTATCTTACAATCTCTGACCACACGTTCCCAAGTTATCTTGCAATCTCTGGCCACACGTTCCCAAGTTATCTTACAATCTCTGACCATACGTTCCCAAGTTATCTTACAATCTCTGACCACACGTTCCCAAGTTATCTTACAATCTCTGGCCACACGTTCCCAAGTTATCTTTCAATGTGTGTGCAGCCGACACAACGTGTTTCCACCATGAGCCGGTCGATGTGGCAGAAAATCTCTGGCGTTGAGGGCAAAGCACAATAAATCCAACACATTTCATGTAGGAAGTACCGCGTTTTGCCTTCAAATGAACAGGCTTGACATCGCCGCCGGTGTAGGTAGTTTAGTATTGACCGTCAGCGCTGCTAGCAAACGCCCGGTCATACTTAGCGTAGATATAAATTAACCCAGTCTACCCCCGACACGCTGCACCGGGACATGGCTCGATCATGATAATTCAAGGATAGTGCCAGAGGAGCTTGGCGCCATCAGGCGCCAAGTTCATCTGGCACTACCCTTGAATTATCATGGTCGAGCCATCTCCATATCGTTACTACTTTAGGCGGCAGCTCCAGAATTTGGGGTTTAATAGGTTAACCCCTTTGCTCACGCAACCATCGGCACTGCAACAGAGATGTATCGGTGGCTGTAAAGACAAGAGGTCCTAATTAAAAGAAGAACCTTCGTTTGAAGACTATACTTGTGAGAGACCACCTGTGATCACATACCGAAATTTAGGCGGCTGTTGCCACCTAAGTAGTGGTGTTTAAATGACAGACAACTGTTCTCCAGTCGCTATAGTGACCAACCCTTCTGTGTCCTTCAGTCGCTATGTGACCAACCTTTCAATGCCCTTCAGGACCTCTCTTGGTTGGAAGGGCGCTTGTCTTACTAAGACCGCTGCCCTCTAGCCACAATAAACTGCTGAAAACAATTTCTATTTACTGCTTCTTCCAGAGCTTGTTATACACATTAAAACAAACAAACAAACGAACAAACAAACAAAACAAAACAAACAAACAAACAACGAAAAGCGAACATGGGCGTAGGAGCTCATGCCAATGTAAACTTTTTGTCGATACCAAAGATCGGTCATGCGTGTTTACACCTGAGAGGCCTGTGACCTATCAAAGGCAACTGTCGATCCGGTGTTCGTGCGGGGCGGACTGAGCCGCGACTAAAACCGGTTGTCATTCCCCCGACCTTGACCTGGCCGTCTTGTTCTCACAGTCACTACTCCAGTGTCAACCAGCTAGTCGCCAAACACGGCCAAAGTGCTAAAAGGTCGTCAGAGGTGAAAATGTGTGCCGTACGGCCGTTGGCCAAATAATGAAACGTTCGGGGACTAGTTTGCCACGAAGGCGATACATTTCCAAAACGGGGCACCGAATGGGGTCTGTACAAATTGTAATCCCCACCTGGGTTCGATGCCACAACTGACCTCATGATTGAGAGTCCAACCCGCACCAATGGATATTTGGACTACTAGCTACTCACATCGTCAGCTGCAAACCCCACCTATCTAACATAAATAAATAGATAAATAACAATAATAAATAGCTCTTGTAATGCGCTGTTTTGCCGAAAACTGACACTGGACTCACTGCGCATGCCCAACAGCACACACTCTCTCAGACTCACGCATAATTATTCACTACTTTAACCCACCCCATCCCTTCCCGACACCTTACATCCACTTCCCTGTCACTGACATAAAATCGGAATCGGAATAAAAGGCAGTTATCAGTTCGCAAGGGGGAAAAATACATAGATAAATAGACAAATGCATAGATAAATAGAACAAAAATAAATAAATAAATAAAAAGCAATAACAAAAATCTCGACACTGATTAAGAACAGCGCACAACTTCATGTATACATTTCAAAGTTCTCCTCAGTTGAACCTTCAGCATACCAGCCAGTTAGACCATGTCGGATTATTTATTATTATTCCATTCCTGACCGCCGGTCTACAGACACATTCCTTCACGCACTAAACGCTAAGGTGCGGATTACCATTCTGAATTTTGTTGAAACTCATTCTACCCCAGACACACCACAGCAAGATAAGGATCGACCATGATAGTTCAAGGGTGATGCCAGAATAGCTTGGCGCATATGGGTGCCAAGCTATTCTGGCGCCACCCTTGAACTTCATGGTCGATCTGTGTCCTGTACTGCAAAGCAGTATTCATAGGACAACGGCAACACTTTTGGGGATTTCGGTCTTAGGGTACAATACGGGACTTGTCCTGTGTTCCCGGGACCCAAGCCGCGGACCATGATAATTCAAGGGTTGTGCCAGAATAGCTTGGCGCCTATAGGCGCCAAGCTATTCTGGCACAACCCTTGAATTATCATGGTGACGGTGGGTCTCTGTCTTCTTGTTAAGCGTAAATAGACGCCAGCATTGATAGGTCACAGGACTTGGCACACACTGAACACATTTTAGAAAAGGGCCGAACTGAACGGCACAACAGTTGAACTTCAATGAACAGGATTACCCCGATCAGCAAGTCAGTAAAGGAGTGTGTGTGTGTCTGTTTTCACAAACCCCACTCTACAGGTGATCACGCTAGATGACTTTAGGTAACACTTACTTGACAGCACGTACCTTATTCTCTACAGCCACGCTCTACATGTTCTCTGCTATTATCTGTTTGGAGAACGAAACATTACCTGACAGCACGTACCTTATTCTCTACAGCCACGCTCTACATGTTCTCTGCTATTATCTGTTTGGAGAACAAAACATTACCTGACAGCATGCACCTTGTTCTCTCTGAAGAGAGAATCCAATCTTGTTAATAAGATTTGAGCATTCAGAGACTATGTGAATTTTATTATTTTGACCTTTTAAAGACCTGTACGACATTTTAGTATGACATTTTTTAAATATCTATTTACATCTTGTCTTAAGAACTTTCTTTTAGTCTGGCTGGCCAGATTTTTACCCATCCCACCGTGAGATGGCCGTAGTCACCTGCTCGGCGTTAAACCCCAATAACTAACTAACTTATTCTCTCTTAGAGAAGCTCTACATGCTCGCTACTATTATAAGATAAGATAAGATAGTTTTTTGCCATGTTTCCTTGTAAAAAAAACAAAAAAACAATAAAAACATTGAAATTTGGGTAACGCGGCTTTGGGGTTTATGGGACAATAACGTCTAAGCCCGTGCGATCTGAAATTCAGTTCCGAAGAGAAAACCTATGAACATACTCTGTCTCATGTACTCCCCGATTTCACTATTACAAAACATACAACCTCTCAGTCACTCTTTCATGAAAGACAATCCATCTGCAAGAGGAACAGATTCTCATGAGCCCCTGCAACTGCATGATAATCTATGCCCCTTGCCGGCGTGGGTTTGCTGTATCCTATCTATTTCTGTCCCGGAGTAAATCCGCGCCATTTAGTAAACTACTAGACGTGTCGGTCTTTTCAAACGTGAGGGGATGTTTGATCAGCGGTCGATTGGTGGAGAGCGTGCTCGATTGCTACCGTGGCCTCGGCGTGCAGAACTGTGTCAGTCTATTTAAAGAAAAGCCTCGTAAGTATATTGATTTAAGAAGATTAATATATGACAGGGGCGGATCTCGGGGGGGGGGGGGTAGAGGGGGAGGAGTTACAAGGGTTCCCGCCCACCCCCCTCCGCCAGAACCAAAAATCTTTAACGAAGTCCCTTTGGGGGTGTTTGTAAGATTAATATATGACAGAGGCGGATCTCGGGAGAGGGGGGGGGGGTTACAGCGTTACCCCCATCCCCGAACCAAAATTCTTTAAATGCTATAACAATGTCCTTTATTGGGGTGTCCCCCCCCCCCACACCCCACCCGTTGTTTGATATTTTGGCGAGTGGTGAGAGACTCAACACGCACGTGCCTTCAATTCACCACCACCACCACCCCCCCCCCCCCCACCCTCTACCCGCTTTTAGATTTTTCGGCCCCTGGAAGCAACGTCTAGCGTCGGGGAGGCCTTTTGTATCAGGTTGAAGAAAAAGTTGGACACCCCCCCCCCCCACCACCACCACCACCACCCCACCCCACCCCATCGAGGTGACTAATCCGCTCCTGTATGAGCGCTGTGAATGTATACACATTACACATCAGTAGACTACAGCAAAATGAAACTGTGGCTCCAGCATTATCGTTGGAAGGGGACCACAATGAACCACTTTCAAAATGGCAGAATTACCCAACTGAAGAACCACGCCCGTAGTCAGGCACGGACAGCAGGCTCTTCGCTATATTTGCAAACTGAAAATCCAAATCTGATCCGTTGTTTATGTGTGTGTGTGTGTGTGTGTGTGTGTGTGTGTGTGTGTGTGTGTGTGTGTGTGTGTGTGTGTGTGAGTGTGTGTGTGTGTGTGTGTGTGTGTGTGTGTGTGTGTGTGTGTGTGTGTGTGTGTGTGTGTGTGTGTGTGTGTGCGCGCGCGCGCGTGCGTGTGCGTGCGAATGAGGGAGGGGAAGGTAGAAAAAGAAAAGAAACATCCTTTGAATTGAACCCCTTCAGTGCAGAGAAACTGTGACCACCACCCAACTGCAAGAGGCATAGATCCTCATGCGCCCCCGCAGTTGCACTAACTTACCGCAGTTGCGGAGGCTCATGAGGATCTATGCTTCTTGCTGACACCACTTTGAATCCATGTTCCTGGGACAACCATGGCGGGGGGGGGGGGGGGGGGGGGTCTGTTCGTTCCGCTCCTTAGTTGTTCTTTAGCTTTGTTTGTATTGCGGGGGTCATTATTATACTTTGGGTACTGTGTGGGTGTGGGTTTGGTTGTTTATTTGTGGGGATTTGGGTTTTTTTTTCGTCGTTGTTGTGGAGGGTGAAATTATATACTTTGGATTCTGTTGCTGTTGGGTTATTGTTTTTTTTCTGCCATTCAGCCTCCACGTGATTAATAAAACCCAATGCTCGTGAATTCAACGATTTCTGTCCAGTTGCATTGACTTCTATTCTGTCAAAATGTATGGAAAAAGTGGTGTGGAGGCATCTGTTAAATGATGTTGCCGAACTACTGGATCCATTCCAATTTGCTTACAAAAATCATATGGGTGTGGAGGATGCATGCCTTACTCTGTACAATCTTGTATTTCAACATCTTGAAAAATCAAAAGCACATGTGAGAATTCTTTTTATTGACTTTTCTAATGCTTTTAATACTGTTGAACCACTGATGCTTTTGCAGCGTATGGTGGACTTTAATGTGAACACAAACATTATTCTGTGGGTGCGAGACTTTTTGAAGGACAGGCCACAACGTTTATATGTACACGGCAGTCTGTCTGACCAAGTGGTGCTAAATTCAGGCTGCCCTCAAGGTTGTGTCCTCTCTCCGACATTGTTTTCTATATACACAGACCATATGCGTTGTCACACTGCCACTTCTCGTATCTTAAAGTTCTCAGACGACATGGCCCTTGTACGCCTACTCCAAAAAGAAGACAGTCTGGCTGAGTACTTTGCACAGATAGCAGTATTAGAGTCATGGTGCAAAAGACAGTTTTCTGGAAATGAATGTACAGAAAACCAAGGAACTCGTCATTGATGACAGGAAAGTTGATGACATTTTTGTACCTGTCTCAATTAA
Source organism: Semisulcospira habei (assembly GCA_036245525.1). Taxonomy (NCBI): domain Eukaryota; kingdom Metazoa; phylum Mollusca; class Gastropoda; family Semisulcospiridae; genus Semisulcospira; species Semisulcospira habei. Next base: position 186,367,214 of record BTPG01000007.1, on the reverse strand, counting down.
TAATCAACCTATAGAGGTGGTCACTGAATTTAAATACCTTGGTACAGTCGTGGATAGCGGGCTGTCCTTTACTGGAAACACCGATCTGATTGTGAAAAGAGCAAGCCAGCGTCTGTACCTTCTTAGGAAACAGAAGTTTTGATGTTAGTTCCAAGGTTTTAGAATCCGTTTATAGAAGCCTGATTTAAAGCATACTGACTTTTAACATCACTGCTTGGTATGGCAACCTCAGTATGAAAAACAGGGGCAGACTGTCACGTATCGTCGGAACATCTGAGAAGATCATTGGCCTAGGACAGTACCCAGTAAATGATCTGTACCATAGAGCTGTCCGAAGGATAGCTGCTAGCATTGTCAATGATCCTCGCCACCCACTATCTGATCAGTTTCAAATGGTACCATCAGGCAGACTTTTCAACATGCCACTTGCCCAATAGAATGTTTTTAAGAAGTCTTTTATTACAACTGCTGTCTCGATTTTGAACTCTCGTTTATAACGCCGCGATATGTGTGATCTACTTAACATTACCTCTCATCTTGTGACAGACTGCGCGCGATAGATTGCTGCAATGATAATTTTCCGTGGAATGTTCTTGTAGCGTTTGTTAGTGTTTTATATTGTTGTTTTATGATGAGCCAAAAGGCAAATTTTTGTCGTGCTTCGACTCGAACAGACAATAAAGTTGTATTGTATTGTATTGTATTGTATTCCTGGGATATGGACCTTAGGGCCCGCACGCACTCACGCAGTGACTGCAACCCTCAACACCCGCAGGACAAGAAATGCAATGAATTGTCAGTACATGTGCCAGTACTATCGCCCCAGTGGCACTAGCCAGTGTCAGCCCTGACGCGCTACAGCAGGAGATGGATCGACCATGATAACTCAAGGGTAGTGCCAGATTAGCATGGCGCCGATAGGCGCCAAGCTAATTTGGCACTACCCTTGAATTGTTATGGTCGATCCATCTCCTGCAACAAGTGCATAGTCTTTAGAGTACGCCTCCAAGAGTTGGGAAATACGTGCGTCGGGCTGAATGAGTTAGGCTGACGAGACATACACATTGCTGCACGATGCGTATACACATTGCTGCAGGATGCGTTTCGCAAATCGCGTAAATATGTCGTCGGCATGGATTCGAAATCAAAGAATTAGTCTTACCGCCATCAATCAGCAAGCCATCAAATCGGACAGTCCCTCAAATTCATCAGTCAGTAACGTCCATCCAACCATCGATTTACAATCCACCCACTGGTTCATCCATCCATCCAGCCACCCACCCATCCCATCGACAGATAAACTGATTAACTCATTCGCGGCCAGCCGCATCCGCATGCACTGCATAAGCCGCGCATCCGGATGTACTGCATAAGCCGCGCATCCGCATGTACTGCATAAGCCGCGCATCCGGATGTACTGCATAAGCCGCGCATTCACATGTACTGCATAAGCTGCGCATCCACATGTACTGCATAAGCCGCGCATCCACATGTACTGCATAAGCCGCACATCCACATGTACTGCATAAGCCGCGCATCCACATGTACTGCATAAGCCGCGCATCCACATGTACTGCATAAGCCGCGCATCCACATGTACTGCATAAGCCGCGCATCCGGATGTACTGCATAAGCCGCGCATCCACATGTACTGCATAAGCCGCGCATCCACATGTACTGCATAAGCCGCGCATCCGGATGTACTGCATAAGCCGCGCATCCACATGTACTGCATAAGCCGCGCATCCACATGTACTGCATAAGCCGCGCATCCACATGTACTGCATAAGCCGCGCATCCACATGTACTGCATAAGCCGCGCATCCACATGTACTGCATAAGCCGCGCATCCACATGTACTGCATAAGCCGCGCATCCGGATGTACTGCATAAGCCGCGCATCCACATGTACTGCATAAGCCGCGCATCCACATGTACTGCATAAGCCGCGCAATAAGCCGCACATCCACATGTACTGCATAAGCCGCGCATCCGGATGTACTGCATAAGCCGCGCATCCACATGTACTGCATAAGCCGCGCATCCACATGTACTGCATAAGCCGCGCATCCACATGTACTGCATAAGCCGCGCATCCACATGTACTGCATAAGCCGCGCATCCACATGTACTGCATAAGCCGCGCATCCACATGTACTGCATAAGCCGCGCAATCACATGTACTGCATAAGCCGCACATCCACATGTACTGCATAAGCCGCGCATCCACATGTACAGCATAAGCCGCGCATCCACATGTACTGCATAAGCCGCGCATCCACATGTACTGCATAAGCCGCGCATCCGGATGTACTGCATAAGCCGCGCATCCACATGTACTGCATAAGCCGCGCATCCACATGTACTGCATAAGCCGCGCAATAAGCCGCGCATCCACATGTACTGCATAAGCCGCGCATCCGGATGTACTGCATAAGCCGCGCATCCACATGTACTGCATAAGCCGCGCATCCACATGTACTGCATAAGCCGCGCATCCACATGTACTGCATAAGCCGCGCATCCACATGTACTGCATAAGCCGCGCATCCACATGTACTGCATAAGCCGCGCATCCACATGTACTGCATAATCCGCGCATCCGGATGCGGCTGCTCGCGAATGAGTTAATACATAACATCCATCCAGCCACCAACCCACCCAGCTACAACTCCAGCCAGCCAGCCATCCATCCATCCACCCACCAATCCACCCAGCTACAACTCCATCCATCCATCCATCCACCAACCCACCCAGCTACAACTCCATCCATCCATCCATCCACCAACCCACCCAGCTACAACTCCATCCATCCATCCATCCATCCATCCATCCATCCATCCATCCACCAACACACCCAGCTACAACTCCATCCATCCATCCATCCATCCATCCATCCATCCATCCATCCACCCACCAACCCACCCAGCTACAACTCCATCCATCCATCCATCCACCAACCCACCCAGCTACAACTCCATCCATCCATCCATCCATCCATCCATCCATCCATCCATCCATCCATCCATCCATCCATCCATCCATCCATCCATCCATCCACCAACCCACCCAGCTACAACTCCATCCATCCATCCATCCATCCCATCCATCCCATCCATCCCATCCATCCATCCACCCACCAACCACCCAGCTACAACTCCATCCATCCATCCATCCATTCATCCATCCATCCATCCATCCATCCACCCACCAACCCACCCAGCTACAACTCCATCCATCCATCCATCCATCCATCCATCCATCCATCCATCCATCCATCCATCCATCCATCCACCAACCCACCCAGCTACAACTCCATCCATCCATCCATCCATCCATCCATCCAATCACAAGCCCACGTACCCCAGATCGAACGATAACACACGCGTTTCCGGCGGCATTTTATTGAAGCCTTCCTTATTAAATCCGTTTTAAAATGAAAATAAAAGTCAAAATATCACAGATTTGTTTTTTCAGCAAGATGCGGTCTATACAATTAATACTTAAAACCTTCCTCGAAATCGTTATACAAATGAAAAGTCAGATATCACAGACTTTCAGCCAGATGCGATCTACACAAATTATTCAACCCTTCCTTGAATTCTTTATTAAAATAAATCAAATATATGTATCACAGATGCATGACAACGAGAGGTAGCGCACAGAATGCTTTGCTGCTTTCTAAAAAGAAATTCTAAAATGCTTTCTAAAGTAAAAAGAAGCACATACAAAACACATTTAGTCTGAATAACTCTATTCACGAGTTAATTTTGATTTTTAAAAAAAGTTTTGCTTTAACTTCCGGGTCATCGTGCAAAGTCAATTTCTTCACGAATCATTCTACGCTTGCGAAGCGTACACGCGCCGGCCGTTGCCAAAGTTACGCTAACCACGATGTTTCTCATGACGTGACTTTCTTCCAAGTGACGTCCTCGGCCTCAAAATGGGATTACAGACAGCGAGTCGGTGTTTGGTGCACAGCGGAAAACTCTCTTTCACTCTATAATTAACTCTTTGGCCGTCGGCAGCGGTTTTTGTGGCCATGACATCCGGCAGGAACAACATCATGACATCCGGCAGGAACAACATCATGACATCCGGCAGGAACAGCATCATGACATCCGGCAGGAACAGCATCATGACATCCGGCAGGAACAACATCAGGACATCCAGCAGATCCGGCAGGAACAACATCATGACATCCGGCAGGAACAACATCATGACATCCGGCAGGAACAACATCATGACATCCGGCAGGAACAACATCATGACATCCGGCAGGAACAACATCATGACATCCGGCAGGAACAACATCATAACATCCGGCAGGAACAACATCATGACATCCGGCAGGAACAACATCATGACATCCGGCAGGAACAACATCATGACATCCGGCAGGAACAACATCATGACATCCGGCAGGAACAACATCATGACATCCGGCAGGAACAACATCATGACATCCGGCAGGAACAACATCATGACATCCGGCAGGAACAACATCATGACATCCGGCAGGAATCATCGCGACAAAACCCGCTACCGACGGCCAAAGGGGTTGAATCAATTACATTTAGAGAAAACTGCCCGCCACAACAAAACGCCAGACGACCCAAACTGTTTCTTCTTATATCAGAAGTTAGGTATAACCAAAACAGTGTATACAAAAAGTGTGGTGGAGACTTGTGTTGTAAAATCCAGAAAGTGTTGTAAAGTCGGACGTTTGTTATGCCCGACCTTGTTATAAGCGGCGAGTTGACTGACTAGTAATCGATACCACAGTTTTCAGATTATATCGTCAAATGATTTCAAAGTCCGGAAAACTGTCAGGCAGGGAGGCACACATGTTCGCGTGTAACCCCTTCAACCCTGACGCGCTACAGCAGAAGGTGGATCACCCATGATAATTCAAGGGTAGTGCCAGATTAGCTTGGCGCCTGTCGGCGCCAAGCTAATCTGGCACTACCCTTGAATTATCATGGCCGATCCATCTCCTGCAACAGGTGCATAGTCGTTAGATGACTCCTCCAAAATTTGAGAGATATGTGCGTGGGGTTCAATGAGTTAAATCCCAACAAAATTCTTTCAATTGGTGCCGTATTTTCTCATTTGGTGCCGTATTTTCTCAATTGGTGCCGTATTTTCTCATTTGGTGCCGTATTTTCTCAATTGGTGGCGTATTTTCTCAATTGGTGGCGCATTTTCTCAATTGGTGCCATATGTTCTCATTTGGTGCAGTATTTTCTCAATTGGTACCGTCTCAATTGGTGCCGTATTTTCTTATACATTTCCTTCTCATCTTTAAAAGGCTTCGAGGTTATCCTAAAAAGTTGTTCACAGACATATATTTAGTTCTCATCTTTCAGTGCGCGAAAGCCGCCTGTCGGTTATGTGGCTGAACCAACATGGTTTTAATTTGATTGGCTGTTTGGTTTTCGCGCCTGAGGAACGTGAAACCAGCGAGGACTAGCTGTCTCACGGCAATGACCTAAGCAAGAAAATTATCAGTCGCTGGGGTGGAGATAGAACTGGTGACAAACCGCACGTGAACTATCAGACGGTGTAAGTATTAGCTCTAAATAAAAGCGAATGGAATATTTTTTTAAAAATCGACTGTGTGGTGGTCTGTGGCCGTAAGGTCCACAATCACAAACCAGCACACACATCTGAAGCGTGCATTCCTTGATTGTTGGGCGGGCGGCTGTTAATACCGCATGCTGGACAGGACAACACAGACAGACACGACCATCACCAATTCACCTCTTTTTTACCAAACGGTAATATTCTCAAATGGGTCGGTTAACAGGTTGCTCGGCTGTGTAGCATTTCCGGTTTGGCCTTTTAGAGAAGTGTTTACGTGTGCGCGTTGGAAAGTTTTTTGCGAAGTTTTCGTGTATATGCATAGATATTTTGTGTAGCCATGTCCGACAGAAGTGTTGCTGGAAGATGGAGGCATTTTCAGAAAGTGTTGAAAAAAAAGTGTTGAGAAATAAAACAGTAAATCATGAATGTAATAAAGGGATGAAGAAGTTGCAGATAAAACCATTATTCAAAATCAAATTTATTTCCTTTATTTTTATTACACTCAGTAACATCTAAACAGATGTGTTTTATTAATAAAATAATAGATTTTAAAAAAATTATTTACTATTTTACAATCTCTAGAACTAATTTTACAAATTATTTATGAATACAGTGCACACAGCTGTAATTAATACAAGATACTAGATTTAAAAAAAAAAATTCTTTGACAAACAGTTAAAATGAACAGTTTGTATGACAAAATGATGTTGCTCATAACATAAAATATGAAATTAAAACTGATGTGAAATGCACTAAAGCTACATACACTAATTCAGGCAGAAAAATTCATTCGCCCAAGAGCAAAAGCTTTAAAAGTTTGTCCTTGTCCAAGTTTAATTGTAGGGAAGAAAAAGTTGTGCTTTGCTTCCTCTTTTTTGCAATTTATATCGCTCCTAAACTTATATTAAGAAACTTATATTAAGAAACACAGTATAGAAAAAGTGATTAAACCAGTGGGTTTGTTATGTTCCTGCCATGAAAAGTTGAATAAAGGGTGGATATAGAAATATAAAAAATATCGTAACCAAGATAGAGTTCAGGAACACGATTTGCAGTGGTTGGCTCCTTTTTCAATAAAGTGAAACGAACATACGAACAAAGTTGCAGGCGTTTTTTTCAATTGCAGTTTTGCCAACCATTCTCTTCGATCGTCAGGATCCCTCGGTGCGTAGAATGAAAAAGGTTTCAAACACGAACAATAACGGCGAATGAAAGGTTTGTGGTCAAAACATGGCATTTGCAACAAGTCATACAGCTTTTTTTCGTTGTTGTGGCAACCTTTCACTGCGCAATGTCGGCCGCTAGATCGGGAACTTGTGTAGGGTTTTGTATTCACAGCTTCCATGTTTGCAAGCAAAACCGGAAGTCGTCCCCAGTAGGTCGAAGGTCATGTTCAAGATGGCCGCACCCATCATTTCTAATTAAAAAGACGCGAATAGAGCCCCGCTGCGCACGGCACCTGTTACGACGAGAAACACACAAAGAGGCATGGCAGTAAAACAACACAATAAAACGAAATAATAGTAGAATTTTCAAAAATAGTAATAACACTTGCTAGTAACGAAACACAACACTAATTTCCAAAGACTAACCAAATTGTACAGGTCAGCTCCTGTATATTCGCGATCACGCTAGCCTGCTGAGTTTACAGAGACTTGGGAAGAAACCCCTCAGTGTGTCGCGGTGTGCAGCGGAGCCGTGCAGTCAGACCGCGTTATTCGCGATCACGTGACTGTACTGCTGAGTTTACAGAGACTTGGGAAGAAACCCCTCAGTGTGTCGCGGTGTGCAGGGGAGCCGTGCAGTCAGACCGCGTTATTCGCGATCACGTGACTGTACTGCTGACTTTACATACACGTGTCAAGATAAACTATTGGTAAACAACAACATCCGGGTCGCCTGGTGATTTGATGTATATCGAAACCAACCAACCAACCAAACAAACAAACAAACAAACAAAACAAGCAAACAAACAACCAAACAAAATAATAACCAAACAAGCGAAGGATTTGGGCCTGAAGTCGACCTCAGTGGGACAACACACATTCGTGTGCGAGCACACTGCGGTCGACTTCAGGCCCGAAACCCTTGTGCGTGCGGGGAAGCAAACGTTCAAAGTGCAGACCTGCCGCTCGGCCTCTCAGCCCTTCCGATCTGGACGCTTGTTTTGTGGTGGTCGCCTGGGAGGTGGTGGTGGTGCTTGAAGCTTGAGAGTTGGAGCCTGTAGAGGAGGATAGCGCAGCCATCGTGCTGGTTTGAGCAGCCGTTTGTGAAGTCGTGGTTTTCGGCGTAGTTGTGGTCGTAGTTGTGCCGTCGGCGACCGCAGTCTGGGAGGCGGTGGAGGGCGGTGAAGTCGCTTTGGTGGTGGTACTTGTGACTGGCTTTGGTGTTGTTGTAGTAGGTACAGCGGTTGTTGTAGTTGGTACAGCTGTTGTTGTAGTTGGTACAGCGGTTGTTATAGTAGGTACAGCGGTTGTTGTAGTTTGTACAGCGGTTGTTGTAGTAGGTACAGCGGTTGTTGTAGTTGGTACAGCGGTTGTTGTAGTTGGTACAGCGGTTGTTGTAGTTGGTACAGCGGTTGTTGTAGTAGGTACTTTGCAAGACAAAGACAAACTCGACAACACTCAGTCACTACTGACTCGCACGGCTGACTGCTACAAAGACGTGAAAAACTGGATGACAGCAAACAAGCTGAAACTGAACGACGACAAAACGGAAGCCATGCTGGTAGGCACTCGCCAAAAACTCTCCCAGCTCCCTCCCTCTCTCCACCTTCAACTCGATAGCTTCCCCCATCTCCCTCTCTGACTCGGCCAAGAACCTCGGCGTCATCCTCGATTCCTCTCTGTCCATGACCAACTTCGTCTCCGCCACGACCCAGGCATGCTATTTCCACCTTCGCCGCATCAGTCAGATCAGAAAGTACCTCACTACCGAAGCTGCCACCAAACTTGCTGTCTCTCTCATCTTATCTCGCATCGACTATTGCAACTCTCTCCTTTCCGGTCTCCCTCAATCCACCATCTTCACTCTCCAACGCGTCCAGAACAATGCTGCCCGCCTCGTCCTCAGAAAGAAAAAATCCGACCACATCACACCCCTGCTCAAACTCCTTCACTGGCTCCCCATCCCCCAACGCATCCAATACAAAGTTGTGTCTCTCTGCTACAAATCCCTGAACAACTGCGCTCCTGCCTATCTCTCCAACTTACTTCACCCCTACACACCTTCCCGCTCCCTCCGCTCTGCCTCCGACCCTCTCCGCCTCCACATCCCTCGCACCAAACTTAACACTTTCGGTCCCCGCTCCTTCTCCGTCTACGGTCCATCCATCTGGAACACTCTCCCACTCTCTCTCCGTCAGAAACACTCTCTCTCCTCCTTCCAGTCCGCCCTCAAAACTCACCTCTTTCAACAGTTTTAGCACTATATCACCGCACTCCCCACCCCAAGCTGACCGTCGTAATGTATTTCACTGTTTATGGTACGTGAGTCATTGTCTAAAGCGTGCGCATGCGTGCGCGAGTTGTGAGTGTGCGCTTAGAGTTATAATTATTATAAGATAAGCGCATTATAAATACCGTAATTATTATTATTATTATTACAGCGGTTGTTGTAGTTGGTACAGCGGTTGTTGTAGTATGTACAGCGGTTGTTGTAGTAGGTATAGCGGTTGTTGTAGTTGGTACAGCGGTTGTTGTAGTAGGTACCGCGGTTGTTGTAGTAGGTACCGCGGTTGTTGTAGTAGGTACAGCGGTTGTTGTAGTAGGTACCGCGGTTGTTGTAGTTGGTACAGCGGTTGTTGTAGTAGGTACCGCGGTTGTTGTAGTAGGTACAGCGGTTGTTGTTGGGGTGGTAGCGGTAGTGGTGGTGGTGGTACGTATTGCCTTTTTCAGGATGTTGGCGACTGTGGTGATGAGCGGATGACCTCGACCGCACGTGCTGCCCCGGAAGTCGTCCTTGTCCAGACACCAAAACATGGCGCCGCCCAGCCCGCGGCTGACGATGTAGTTGGACTGCAAGCGGACATGCGCAGCGTTACATTCTCTTTCAGGTCAGAAAAAGTAATTGCCCCAGGACACGACAAGGAAAACTATTTTCTTTTTAAATCTCTGTAACCCATTAGAAACGCGTGTGTCCAAGTTTGTTCATCTTGCGTCACGGGATATTGTGAACTCAAGGCGTTAATGTCCCAGTGCGCAAAAGGCCATCGGCTGACGTCGGCCGCTGATGGCCCGCGCACAGCCGGGCGGCTGATGTCGGCCCCATGGCCTTTTGCGCATTGGGGTGCCGCCAAATTGTAACCAAAGCTGCGAGATCGATACGGAAACAATGTGTGGAGGTTATGTTAAGTATTGTAATAATCTAGCTCAATAATAGTTATTGTAATAATCTAGCTCAGTAATAGTTATTGTAATAATCTAGCTCAGTAATAGTTATTGTTATAATCTAGCTCAGTAATAGTTATTGTAATAATCCATCTCAGTAACAGTTATTGTAATAATCCATGTCAGTGATAGTTATTGTAATAATCCATCTCAACACTAGTTATTGTATTAATCCATCTCAGTACTAGTTATTGTAATAATCCATCTCAGTACTAGTTATTGTAATAATCCATCTCAGTCATAGTTATTGTTATAATCCATCTCAGTCATAGTTATTGTAATAATCCATCTCAGTCATAGCTATTGTTATAATCCATCTCAGTCATAGTTATTGTTATAATCCATCTCAGTCATAGTTATTGTAATAATCCATCTCAGTAATAGTTATTGTAATAGTCCATCTCAGTGATAGTTATTGTAATAATCCATCTCAATACTAGGTATTGTAATAATCCATCTCAGTCATAGTTATTGTAATAATCCATCTCAGTCACAGTATACTGACGAGGAAAAGAAATGTGGCATTTTTTAAATAATCGAAAGACTAGTGTTAACTGTAGTGTTTCCGATTATTTCAATTGTAAATGTCTTATTTCCGTTGCTCGTCATGCAGTATATTATAGAAGCGTAATAATATTATGGTCCACAAAAAGGCACGGTTAGATGTGAACAAATTTACTTGTCACCAAACACAATTTTTTTAGGGAATCTGATATTGATTGGCACCATTGCCAGTAAGGAAGGCTTTTTCCTCTCTTTGTTTTATTTGTTTTTCTACCGTCATCCTGTCCCCTTCTTCCTAATGGGCAAAAGGTGATCGAGCCGACGTAGGTCCGATGGCTTTTTGTGCACTGGGTTATTATCCGTATCAATTCTGGTCGTTATTTTCCAGGTTAACAATGCACACAGTTATTATCCGTATCAATTCTGGTCGTTATTTTCCAGGTTAACAATGCACAGAGTTATTATCCGTATCAATTCTGGTCGTTATTTTCCAGGTTAACAATGCACACAGTTATTATCCGTATCAATTCTAGTCGTTATTTTCCAGGTTAACAATGCACACAGTTATTATCCGTATCAATTCTGGTCGTTATTTTCCAGGTTAACAATGCACACAGTCTCGAGGACACATTCAGGTGGAAAAAAAAAACAACAACGAAAAATGGGCAAAAGGCGATCGGGCCGACCTAGGTCCGATGGTTTTTGCGCACTTGGTTGTTATCCCTATCAACTCTGCTCCTTATTTCAACGTAAAAAATGCACACAGTCTGGAGGACACATTCAGGTGGGGGGTGGGGGGTGAGGGTGGGGGGGTGGGGGGGGGGGTGGAAACAAACGAAAAAACAAAACCCAGAGCTCCAGATAATTTCCTGTTAACCTGTTAGATGCCGAGGTTGATTTATCTTTTATCACATTAGTAAGTTGTCCTTTGAAGGCTACATCACAGTTCCGACGATAGACAGACCATGATAGTTTAAGGGTTATGCCAGGACAGCTAGGCGCCTCTGGGCTGATAGTAGTGCCTTTTGAGCGCCAAGCTGTCCTCGCACCACCCTTGAACTATCGTGGTCAATAGTATCCCATGTTAGAGTGCATTATGACTTAAAAGGTCACAGAAGCAATGTTTCTCGATCTAATACAAAAAGCGGAAGTGCTACATAACCACTTCCGGGTCACACAATTAACTTCGTAAACTCCCAGTACTCTAGACTTCCGTTCTATACTCCTGTCCCTGCTTGTAACCGCACATCTTGTGTCTGAAATCGGCGTTCATTCCACGACCGAAAGCCACAGCCAGGGAACGTGCATACCAATCGGTCTCAGCAAGAGGCGTAGATCCTCATGAGCCCCCGCGACTGCGGGGGCTCATGAGGATCTATGCCTCTTGCTCTTGCGCGGTGTCACATTTGCTCGGCAGTGAAGGTGACGGAATGGAAGTCATCGGGTGTGTGACGTCATCGTACGACATCCATTCCCTTTGCTCGGCAGTGAAGGTGACGGAATCCAGTCATTGGGTGTGTGGGAGGTACCGACTTTGGCGGTCATGCTGGTGACGTCATCGTACGACATCCATTCCCTTTGCTCGGCAGTGAAGGTGACGGAATGGAAGTCATTGGGTGTGTGGGAGGTACCGACTTTGGCGGTCATGCTGGTGACGTCATCGTACGACATCCATTCCCTTTGCTCGGCAGTGAAGGTGACGGAATGGAAGTCATTGGGTGTGTGGGAGGTACCGACTTTGGCGGTCATGCTGGTGACGTTATCGTACGACATCCATTCCCTTTGCTCGGCGGTGAAGGTGACGGAATGGAAGCCATTGGGTGTGTGGGAGTTACCGACTTTGGCGGTCATGCTGGTGACGTCATCGTACGACATCCATTCCCTTTGCTCGGCATTGAAGGTGACGGAATGGAAGTCATTGGGTGTGTGGGAGTTACCGACTTTGGCGGTCATGCTGGTGACGTCATCGTACGACATCCATTCCCTTTGCTCGGCAGTGAAGGTGACGGAATGGAAGTCATTGGGTGTGTGGGAGTTACCGACTTTGGCGGTCATGCTGGTGACGTCATCGTACGACATCCATTCCCTTTGCTCGGCGGTGAAGGTGACGGAATGGAAGCCATTGGGTGTGTAGGAGTTACCGACTTTGGCGGTCATGCTGGTGACGTCATTGTACGACATCCATTCCCTTTGCTCGGCATTGAAGGTGACGGAATGGAAGTCATCGGGTGTGTGGGAGTTACCGACTTTGGCGGTCATGCTGGTGACGTCATCGTACGACATCCATTCCCAGTGTCCATTGCGCAGGCCGTAGGCGGTGGGCACCTGGCTGTCGTTCCTGTAGTCGTACTGGAACCCGCTGGTCAGGAGCTGACACATCTGAATACAATTTAACACAAGAAACACCCTCAGTGACCGTGGCCACCGCAGTCTGCTTCATAAATCTTTGCTAATTCGACGTCAAACATCCCGGCCGTCCAAGAAACTTTGGACACAAAGTCGTTTCAGCAATAGGCATAGATCTTCATGAGCCACCCGCAACTGCAGGGGGGGGGGGGGAAGGGAGGGCGGGCTCATGAGGATCTATGTCTCTTGCAGTTGTGTTCAGTTTTCGCGGCACGGATGGGGTTAAATACAAAATAATAAAAATGGGCACTGGTCTGGGATTTTGGGCCTTGAAGGTTCTCAAAGACGCTGCGCCTAAAACAATAAACCAGTCACAGCAGAGGCAGCCATTTCTTGCTAGTTCACCTTCACAGTAGTTCAAAGTCAGTTAAAACGCATTTTCAGTGTGTCAATACATATTTCCTGGTCTGTAATTAAGGGGCTTGCGGCCGGAGGCCGCAAGCTCCATAATCACAGACCAGCAAACGATTGTCATACGAGCGTGTTTTATATTTGAAAAAAAAAATTACAAACTTCTCCTACCTCATAGTAAGCAAAATCTCCGGGAGTTCCCGTCCAGGTAAATGCGTCACCTGTCACCCCTTCATTGTACAGCTCGCCAGGGTCGTGCAGTGCGGAGGAGTTCATTCTGAAGCTGCGCCCGTAAGTACCGAGCCCCATGACGAGCTTCTCTGTCGGCGTGCCCACGGACAACCAGTGAGACATCGAGGCGTCCTGTCAAGGGGAATAATCTATTAATTACGTCCAGAAAAAAAGAAATAATGCACTAGATAAAGTTTTAATCAAGTAAGCGCATCCGGACGCGTCTGGCCGCGAATGAGTTAATAGAACCCTAGCCTTTTTTTGTGTTCGGATTGCACTCAGTTTTATCAACTGTATTTTGTAAAGTCGGACACAAACTAGCACCCAGTGAACTAATCCATCACGTTGGTTTTTGTTGTTGTTGTTGTTGTTGTTGTTGTTTGTTTGTTTTTTTGACATATGAATAACCAGCAAAGCATTCATCAATTTTCTTGGCATGCTTTTCTTCCCATCAACATTTGCAGACTTCGAAAATTTGGCTATCTTTTCCAAATGAAAACTCAAAATATGCTTATACTGTAACCTTAACAAGCGTGAGATATAGCAAAAAGACTCAAATCTACTCCGCTACACGTCCAAGATTTATTTTAGTCTTAACCAGTCGATAAAATAAATGCCAGTTCATGCATCAAACTTTCAAGCAAGTATGGCGGTCTACTAGGATACGCAACCAAACCACCATCCCCTCGCCCTCCCCGCCCCCACCTCTCAAAAAGCGAGGAAACCCAACAACAACAATAACTGCCAGTACTGAACCAATCCGGTTAACTCTTTCTATCCATCAGTTCATTAACCCATTCAACTCCCACACCCCACGGCAAGACATGGATCGAGCGTGATAGTTCAAGGGTTGTGCCTGAATAGCTTGGCGCCCGTAGGCGCCAATCTATTCTGGCACAACCCTTGAACTATTACGCTCGATTCGTCTCGAGAAGTGTAATACAGTCTTCAGAGGGCGACTTCAAAATTGGCGGATTTCGGTCTTGGTGCCGAATGAGCTAACCAACCAAACAAAAAGAACCGACTCGCCCAACAGAACCGACTAGCCCAACAGAACCGACTCGCCCAACAAACTGAAAATAAACACGGGAAAACGAAAGCAAACTAACAACAACAAAACAAACAACAACAAAAAAAAAACAAAAAACAACCAAACAAATAGCCGTCTAATCGGCCAACTACAGAAATAGCAACCAGAATTAGGCCAATGCTTCCTGTTTCAGAATACTCCCCAGACAAACACACTTGGGAAGCGTGCTACAAGTTTACTTCTATTCAAATGAGATGCGAAGCACAAGTACACCATGTCGCTTGGCTTGGCTTGACTTCGCGATCGAAGATTTTATAGGGGTTGCCCACGACGTCTGCAGGCCTGTTCACTCCTGGTTTCTCTCCTACCTCTCCGACAGACAGCAGTCCGTCACCATCAACGGCGTCTCTTCCAACCCGGTAACGCTCTCCTGCGGAGTTCCACAGGGATCCGTCCTGGGCCCGGTCCTTTTCACACTCTACACCTCTCCTCTGTCCAACATCATCCAGTCTCACCGCATACACCACCACCTCTACGCTGACGACTCACAACTGCAAGACAATGACAAACTCGACAACACTCAATCACTACTGACTTGCACGGCTGACTGCTACGAAGACGTGAAAAACTGGATGACAGCAAACAAGCTGAAACTGAACGACGACAAAACGGAAGCCATGCTGGTAGGCACTCGCCATAAACTCTCCCAGCTCCCTCCCTCTCTCCACCTTCAACTCGATAGCACTCCCATCTCCCTCTCTGACTCGGCCAAGAACCTCGGCGTCATCCTCGATTCCTCTCTGTCCATGACCAGCTTCGTCTCCGCCACGACCCAGGCATGCTATTTTCACCTCCGCCGCATCAGTCAGATCAGAAAATACCTCACTACCGAAGCTGCCACCAAACTTGCTGTCTCTCTCATCTTATCTCGCATCGACTATTGCAACTCTCTCCTTTCTGGCCTTCCTCACTCCACCATCTTCACTCTCCAGCGCGTCCAGAACAATGCTGCCCGCCTCGTCCTCAGAAAGAAAAAATCCGACCACATCACACCTGTCACAGAGTGCCTGGTCAGGGTTAAATTACTGATTAGGGTTAACATGTGGGGTCAAAGCCCAGGCGCGTGATAAATGTGCACGCTAAAAGGGAATCCCGGCGTACGTCGGTAGAATAATGTGTGAGCCAGGTTAAATGGACATCGGTATATGTCAAGGTGTCCAAAAGGCCGGAATAAGTCAGGAGTGTCTTGTGAGAGAATATGTCAAATAGACATTAATAAATGTTCAAGTGTCTAGACATGGGTATGGATGGTCCACGTGGTAAAAATAATGTGGGACTGTGGATAAGAACACACGTAGTGGAAGTAAGGGTTGAATTAGGCAGATGTATATAAGGAATGGTCGGTGGGCATTTGGCGGGGCCCCGTTGCTGAAGTGACACGTTGTGGTACCCTCTAGACAGCGCACCGACCATTACTATGTTTTCAAGACAACGCCTCGCATTGTTGGGTGAGTGGACTTAAGCTTTTATTGTATCAAATCAAATGCCAGAAGTAAATATGGTGATGTAAACTCCTTCACTCTCCCCTTATGTCTGAGAATGCTTGAAGTGTGAATGATCCTGTTTGTAATTCGTAATGTGCTCTGATTGTCAGTGTTAAACGTTGTCTTGAATAGCTGTTGTGACGTTAGCTGTTGTGTGATTAGTTCGTGTTGTATGTGATGTTTAGAGAGGTGCATGAGTTAGCATGACGGAAGCCTGATTAGTGTCCTCAGCCACCGTACCTCTCAGATAAGCGAGTCTGCACCTATTTCTGATCGTACAACTAATTGACACGGATAGGTCAGCCTGATTGGCGATGCTTCTTGTATTCATGCAGTAGCGATTTGATAAGGAGATACGTGCTCCAGAATCCCCAGGAGCGTGTTAGACCATTTAAACACGTTGATTAATCGATCCTTAAAAACGGCTGAGTGATACACCCCTGCTCAAACTCCTCCACTGGCTCCCAATCCCCCAACGCATCCAATACAAAGTTCTGTCTCTCTGCTACAAATCCCTGAACAACTGCGCTCCTGCCTATCTCTCTAACTTACTTCACCCCTACACACCTTCCCGCTCCCTCCGCTCTGCCTCCGACCCTCTCCGCCTCCACATCCCTCGCACCAAACTTAACACTTTCGGCCCCCGCTCCTTCTCCGTCTACGGTCCATCCACCTGGAACACTCTCCCACTCTCTCTCCGTCAGAAACACTCTCTCTCCTCCTTCCAGTCCGCCCTCAAAACTCACCTCTTTCAACAGTTTTAGCACTATATCACCACACTCCCCACCCCAAGCTGACCGTCGTAATGTATTTCACTGTTTGTGGTACGTGAGTTATTGTCTAAAGCGTGCGCATGCGTGCGCGAGTTGTGAGTGTGCGCTTAGAGTTATAATTATTATAAGATAAGCGCAGTATAAATACCGTAATTATTATTATTATTGTTCGTGGCTGCGAAGGCCAATCCGGGACAGGCAGGTTCGACCGCAGTGACTGCAGAGGGAGGTTTGGCCGAGGTTCCATGTGAAGCATCTCATTTGAATAGAAGTAAACTTGTGGCCCACTCCCCGATAAGGTGTGACGCAGTCCCCGAGAAGGCGGGAGTTGACAGATCACCTGACTGAGTTGCTCCAATGAGGTGCCTCTGTCTTGTGCGGGCGCGTACAGCGGGCTGTTGTGGCCCAGCACGGAGCTCCACGGCCCGTTGTAGTCTTACGCCATCACCAGCACGTAGTCCAAGTACCTGTCAAGGGCACAGTACACGTCATCAGCAAGACCACGTCATGTGCAAGATGACGTCATCAGCAAGAGTTGCGTCAAAAGCGTGTAACTAGTTGGCTGTTGGGGATAACATGAGAAGTAACAAAAGACAGACATAACAACGCTTTTTCCCGGTGTAAATTGCCCCCTTTTTTTTTAAACAAACAATGAGTGTAGCCGGTCCCTCCCTCTCTCTAAATACTTGTAACAATATTCACTCATTCGAGAAGTGCCGCTTCCGGATATGCGGCATAAGCCTGGTGTACACATGGAGCCGGCATAAGCCGCGTATCCGGAGGCAGCTCGTCTCGAATGAGTGAATAGTACTACTTGGAACATCCAGTTCTGCCCCTTGTTGATTTCTAAGTTCACTACAAGATGGCTGCTATGATGACAAAATAATCACGCAATTTTCTGCTTTTCCGATAAGGTCTACTATCTTTTTTGCCTCTTTTTTATCAGCTGCAGGGGCGGATCAGTTGCCTCGGGGGAAGGGGGGGGGCAAACGTTTTGGTTGCCGGGGATCTTTAATCTGACACAAAAAGGCTCCCCGGCACTATCAGGGGGGGGGGGGGGGGGGGGGGGCTGGATAGAGGAAGAAGGCGTGTGTGTGTGTGTCAAGACTCTTGCCATTCAGCAAAATATCAAACAACAACAAGGGGAGGGGGAGCGTGTTTGTGTGTGTGGCCAAAAGATCAATTGGGGGAGGGACACCCCAAAAAGAGACTTTGTTATATCAATTTAAACAATTTTGGGTCGGGGGTAGGAGGTGGGGAGGGGGTGGTTCAGGAACCCCTAGGATCTTCTCCAGATCCGCGCCTGAGCTGCTATCATTATCATTATTATTAACATTATTATTATTATTATTATTTATTTTTTTGGTATAATTACTTCTTTTAATTATATTATTATTATTATTTATTATCGTTGTTCTTAGAACTAGTTATTATTATTATTATTATTATTATTATTATTATTATTATTATTATTATTATTATTATTATTATTATTACTTGTGTATTTTCTACGGTTTGTAGATGGTGTCCACGGTGTACTTGTAGGCAGCGACAGCGGCGGTCAGCAACAGTCTAGCTTTGCCCGTCCTCGTGGCCTCAGCCGCCATTTCTGTGTAGAGCGCCTGGGGGTGAAAGCAGAGGCCAGAGTCATGACGCAATTCGTCACCAAGTTGCAGTTATAACCAATCACACAGAAACTCCCATTATATCTTGGAAAACAGACGCCAACTAGGTAAGCTAGACTTCATCCCCCACATTGGCGAGAAAACTGAACACCACCCAGCTGCAAGAGGAATAGATCCTCATGAGCCCCCGCAGTTGCGGTGGCTCATGAGGACATATGCCTCTTGCAATCATCATGTGGATCCGTGTACCTGGTGTTGAGTTCACGACGTTTGCAGGAACACAGTCAGCGTCGATAGTTGGGGATTTTTTTCTTTATTTTTATTTTTTTATTTTTTTTTGCAATCAGAGCGACGATATCCGCATCAACGCTTACCAAACAAAATGAGCACTCACCGACAAAAACAGAGTGAATTTTTCCCGCTCGGCAGGGGCAGGGAACTCCCAGTTCACATCCAGCCCGTCAAAGGCGTTCTTCCGCAGGAAGCTGATGGCGTTGCTGGCGAAGCTCGCCCTGTGACGTCAGTGTCCGCAGCCTCCAGGAACCCGGATGAGCCCCGCCCACGACTAGTATGACTTTGAGGGCGGGGTTGGTTTTCTTGAAGGCGAGGACTTGCGTTTACAGCACTGCAAGAACCAAACAGGACGCGCGCGTATTTCAAGCATGGACACCGAGTAGTTTTGTTGTTTGGGTTTTAACGCCAAGCAGGCGACTAAAGGCCATCTCAAGGTCCCGCCACACATGCCGATTTTGAGGCCGATTCTCCAGCAGTTTCGAATCGGAGTGTGATCAGACCGGACTACAAAAACATATGCACTGCCACACATTCCCCGACTTTTTTTTTTTTTTTAGCCCGGCGACCCGTTTGAATCGAAGATTAAAGTCGTACCTGTTCAGCGAAATGGCTGCTAGTTTTGACAGTGACGATGATGTGCTTGCATTATCAGCAGTTTTGCATCATATTCGGGAAGAGGCGGGCGAAACATCGGCAACGAAGGTCGTACTGATCTTCCGCCATTTTCAAACTGAAACGACATGCTTTGCGAGACGCGCTCTGATTGGTTGAAGCTTACAATCGGGGCCGATTAGGATCTGAAAGAAAATAGAGCAGGTTCTAAACACCCGATTCCCAGCGGATTGGGATCGGATATATGACGTCATCCGATCGCAATCGGATCGGAATCGGCTTCAAAATCGGGACACAACCGGCATGTGTAGCGGGGCCTTTAGGGCGGGAAGGGTCAAACGACAAAAATGTGGCCAGCCAATGAGAAAGGTCTATTTCATTCAGCCCCGACACGCCACAGCAAGACACGGATCGACCATGATAGTTCAAGGGTGGTGCCAGAATAGCTTGGCACCCATAGGCGCCAAGCTATTCTGGCACCACCCTTGATCTATCGAAGTTCGAACTGTCTCTAGAATTGTAAAACAGTCCTTCAGAGGGCAAAATGTGGGGATTTCGGTCCTGGGGCAGAAAGTGTTAACCATGATGCAAATATAGTTTTTAATTTAAAGTATTCTCGGCTAAAGAGTCGCACGGGTCATTCGTGTTGGTCTGCAGACTGTTTACAGTTTATAAAAACAACCAGATTTACACAGTCTGACCACGACCACACGGGGACACATCGGCCATGGCACACAAATCGACAATAAATAACGGAACACTGGTTGTCTCCCCCGGTTAGTCGTTAGGAGACACCTCGAAAGTTGGGGTCAAATGGGGTAAAAGGTAAAACCTAAAATGCGACTGGCACCATAACGCAAAGTCATAAATTATATTCAACTTATACCTTATGATATCTTTAACATTTTGATTTGTGTCGATTCTAAATCTGTTTCTGCTAATTGTTTTCCAACTGTTACGTTATTTTGTGTCAACAGATTCGTTGTAATAGGACATTCACAGATTATATGTTTAACAGAGATGGGTCTTAAGCACTAGGCACCAGTTGCAGGATCGAGAATGATAATTGAAGGGTAGTGCCAGATTGGCTTGGCGCCGTTAGGCGCCAAGCTATTCTGGCACTAACTACCCTTTGAATTATCATGGTCGATCTATCTCCTGCTGTATTATGTAGGACATAGTGGGTTAACACACCGGTTTTCTACCTCGATTCGCTACCGCTGATCAACGGTACACCTTGTGTGTTTTGTTGTTGATTTTTGTTGTTGTTTTTGTGTGTGTCTAATATTAACCAATGTGTGAAAAGAAGTTAAATAAAATCCTGATGCTGATAAAGCAAAGCTAGAACTGTCTGATTTTGATTGTTACTTATCAGTGACACACCTGTCTAATGAATGAGACCAAACGGGTTGACTTCCCTTGCTTGCACAAAACTATTTTGTTATTTACTCCGTTGTTTACAGACAAAACAACACGATTTTTAGTAAAAACATAGAGAAAACCTTTATTGACAAAGTTATAAAATTTCAATTTCGAGACTTCAAAAATGACCAAGAAACATTGACTTTAATGAAAGTGTGGGTACGCCTGCACTCACGGGGTACGGTGAAGGTTAAGGGAGTAGGAAACTGAAAGCACTGTCAGGGGAGAGAATTGTATCTAATGGACTTCGCTGGGACGTCTAACTTACCGACTTCAGTCGGGCTTTTCGGCACATCGTTTGCAAGTCTATCGATTCAGATTAAAATTCAGATTCAAATTCCACACAGACAATTCTTATTATAGACAAAAGGGCCTGGATGCATGACACTCGCATAACTAATTACGAGCGAAGTTCGGGCTCCTCACAGAGAGGCGGACGGTACCATGGTTACGTTTTAATCCATATCATACTGAGGCTAAAAGCTTAAACTTTGTGCCCTGCCATATGCAAGCTACATTACAGTATTTGCAGATAAGACCAATGGCTTTAGTTCATAAGTGGTGCCACCCTTGAACTATTTTAGTCAAACTTATTTCACACACTGGTGTATTCCGAATGATAAGGATTAAACTGCTAGCTCGTGCCTTTCCTTGGATTGTGCTGACAAGACGTGTGTGTGTGCGTGTGTGTGTGCGTGTGTGTGTGCGTGTGTGTGTGCGTGTGTGTGTGTGCGTGTGTGTGTGTGTGTGTGTGTGTGTGTGTGTGTGTGTGTGTGTATGTGTATGTGTGTGTGCGTGCGTGCGTGCGTGCGTGCGTGTGTGTGTGTGTGTGTGTGTGTATGTGTGTGTGTGTGTGCGTGCGTGCGTGAGTGTGTGTGTGTGTGTGTGTGTGTGTGTGTATGTGTGTGTGTGTGTGTGCGTGTGTTTGTGTATGTGTGTGTGTGCGTGTGCGTGTGCGTGTGTGTGTGAGTGTGTGTGTGTGTGTGTGTGTGTGAGTGTGTGTGCGTGTGCGTGGGAAGTAGGCGTTAGTTATTGGGTTTTACGCCGAGCAGGTGACTAAAGCCATCTCACGGCAAGGGGGGGGGGGGGGGGGGGGGGGAGGGGGCGGGAAAGGGAGAGAGAGAGATAGAGAGTGCGGGGGTAGGGGGGGGGGGGGGATGTCTAGTCAGTCTCTCATGGCCACACGGCATTTCTGTTGTTTGTCGCCGTGACGCCCGCAGGAATCACCACTACAAAAGTCGCTACCGAGATGGAGTTTTAACCCTTATCATTCGGAATACACCAGTGTGTGAAATACGTTTGACTAAACTAGTTCAATGGTAGTGTTAGAATAGCTTGGCGCCAAGCTATTCTGGCACTACCCTTGAACTAAAGCCATTGGTCTATATCCTTATCTGTAAGTACTATAATGTAGTTTGCATACGGCAGTGTACAAATTTGAAGCTTTTAGCCTCAGTATGGTATGGGTTAAAAATCGAGCAGACACAAAACAAACATACAAACCTAGCACAGAGAATATAATCAACAACAAACAGCTCGAACAAACAAAGAAAGGGAGAAACGCTGTGAGAACTAATTACAGGAATGATGGGGAGGGAACGTAACTAATGGGAAGTAACCCTCTCAAGCAGAAAAGCCAATGTCAATATAATCCACAGTTGCGTCCCATGTTCCGGAAACTGAATCGTGCACGACACTGCAATGTCTAGCTAGCGAAGATAATAGAGGACCATACTCTTTGTGTTAGTCTTTGTGAAATATTTATTTTAACTTATTATTATTTAGTAGTTTTGGGTGTTTTTGTTAGTATTCTTCTTCTTTTATTTTATTTTTTTTTTTTTTTGCTGAGTCTTTGTTGTTGTTATTATTGTTGTCATTAATGTACTGAAGTTAGTCTTCTTCATGTTGTTTTCGTTGTTGTTTCTCTGGTTGTGGTTTTGGCTGACAAATTGTATGGCTCTATGTGTAATACACGGACACAAAAATGACGTCAGTTACACTATTATCTGGGATTTCTTCCTCTGGTGAAACAAACCGCAATAATGACGTCAATAATGACGTCAGTTACACTACTGTCTGTGATTTCTTCCTCTAGTGAAACAAAGCACAATAATTACGTCAGTTACACTATTATCTGTGATTTCTTCCTCTAGTGAAACAAACCACAATAATGACGTCAGTTACACTATTATCCGTGATTTCTTCCTATATTGAAACAAACCACATAATGACGTCAATAATGACGTCAGTTACAATATTATCTGTGATTTCTTCCTCTGGTGAAACAACCCAAAATAATGACGTCAATAATGACGTCAGTTACACTACTGTCTGTGATTTCTTCCTCTAGTGAAACAAAGCACAATAATTACGTCACACTATTATCTGTGATTTCTTCCTCTAGTGAAACAAACCACAATAATGACGTCAGTTACACTATTATCCGTGATTTCTTCCTATATTGAAACAAACCACATAATGACGTCAATAATGACGTCAGTTACAATATTATCTGTGATTTCTTCCTCTGGTGAAACAACCCAAAATAATGACGTCAATAATGACGTCAGTTACACTACTGTCTGTGATTTCTTCCTCTAGTGAAACAAACCACAATAATGACGTCAGTTACACAATTATCTGTGATTTCTTCAACAAAGCACAATAATGACGTCAGTTACACTATTGTCCGTGATTTCTTCCACTGATGAAACAAACCACAATAATGACGTCAATAATGACGTCAGTTACACTATTATCTGTGATTTCTTCCTCTAGTTAAACAAACCACAAACCTGAACATTGTTTGTATTGTTTATTCATGCTTATGTAGAAGCACAATTCATATAATTCTAAAGTACAAAACTAAAATAAAGCAAATTACTAAATCGTAATGTTCATTTTTTGTTTTCACAAGCAGTGCTGGCACGTCCTGAAAAAAAAGTCTTCTTGCCGTTGGGACGTTTAGCAATGTACAACCAATCGGGACGAAAGACAATAATAAGACAAGAAAACCATGTCAAAATAAAGATTTATTACAAGAGTGTTATTATTTCATTGTGTATAGCTTGTTTTTATCTGATGTACGTCTGGAACATTTTGGAAATGTCTGTAACTTTTTAGTTACTATAAAGTACACTTTGCATACTGTGCATTGTTTCAAAAGTCACAGGAAGCATAAACCTTAGTTGAGTTGGTATACCTCGCCCTCTACCTAGGGTAAACGCACCAGTGGCGCCATTGTTGCTATTTCGCACCAGACGGGTCTCTCGGACCGGTCATGTGCACCAGAACTGCGTGCGCAGGTTGGCTACTGCACTTGTAGTGTGGTCTCGTACGATCACGCGGAAGATTGTGATCGCAGTCGAAAAAAAGGTCCGCTTGCGGTTTTAACTTGTAGCCGCGTCTTTTACCTCCCCTAACACGCCAGTTTTGTGTTGAGATGACGGAGGCTTGCGTCATGCGCCACGCCACGGAATCAAGTCCATTGTACATGTAGTGCGCTCATTTCTCGAACTTCAACTATGACGGTGCTTTCTGCCGCAAGTGACGCAGATGTCGCAAAGTCACCTCCATTGAGGATTTTAAAAAGCTAATGTTTCGTGGTGTTAGCATAAGGATGGATGCATTATTGCCGGATTGCATATGGGAAAGGGTTTATTCTTTCTTCATGTTATTTTGCAGCAATCAAACGACGATCACGTGATTCTTTCTCCGAGGTTGCCCATTAAAGGTGCAGAAAGCTGTGATGAAGCTCTATGCTTGTGCATAGTGCTCACACAGTAGGATTAGTACGGTACGGTTTTTGTTAACGAGTAGGATTAGTACGGTACGGTTTTTGTTAACCAGTAGGATTAATACGGTACGGTTTTTGTTAACGGTTTGTTTGCCGAAAGTCCGTGTGGCTTTAGACGCACGTGAAATCTGTAGGACATGGTTAGTAAGGGATTTGTAGTGAGTTCTGTTTAGTGAGTTCTAGGCGGAAGCTGTGACTGTCAGAGATTTAGATCGGGAGTGCGGGCTGTTTTGTCGTATGGAACGGTTGTGTTCGAGTTACCTAGCCCGCATTCCAAGACTCTGAAGCCTAGATTTGAGGTATGTTTCTATAAACGTAGTATTGATGTTTAGTTAAAGATAGTATGCGTGGTAAGATTAATGTGGTTGTATAGCGGTGTTCCGGTTTGGTTTAGTTATGTATGTTTAGAATTCGGTGAAGTAACCGGTGTTTTGTATATAGTTGTTTACCGAGATAGATGACTAAAGGAATATGAAGTGTGTATGTCTAAGCCGCTATGAAGATAGTACGTGGTTGGGTAAGCATAGTCTTTTCCAGGGTATAGAGTAATGTATAGCAAGAGTGTCAGTTAGGCTATAGTCTGTTTCAAGATAGTGACAGAGATATGGGGGTGATACGAAAATAGTTTATGAAGCACGTGTGTGTGTGTGAATGAACGTGTGAGTTATTTGTATCAGCCAGGTTACGTGACGTTTCTCATTGATCCAATATGTTGTGTGTTTAGCAAGTGTTACGTTGGGACTTTTGTTGTCTATTCAGAGTTCTTGTAACAAGAGTGGAAAGACGGACGCCGAGACGTCGAGTCGCAGGTGGGACCTACGTGAGGTCATCCCTCCAGCTCTTCTGAGAGTGATTCTGACTGGGATCAAGACACCCAAGTCAAAGTGAGAACTGAGTACCGTACGAGAACGAGGACGTCCGTGCCCGAAGAGACAGGACGGCAATAAGCGTACGACGAAGGACTTTCACGCCTAGACGTGAGAAGGACCAACGTAACCAGACAACAACATCAAACAGGTTGGAGGCAATGTGAGACTAAGACCTAACCTGGCAAAGATATTGTGATACGTGTGTGGTGTGATAATAGAACTGTGTATATAGTTGATAATCATTTAAGTCGTTCTTTTTATTTATAGTGTATAAAGGGTACTTTAGAAAGGGAGCCCGTGCGTTGTGTTTTACCGCATGAATGCGCCCGTCTGAGTCAGTGGCGGTGTATGCGTCTGTTGCGTGAGAGTCTGTGCGTACGACTGTGGGCAAGTCTGCGTGCGTTACAGTGGTGACCCTGATTTAGCGGTAGATTAGAAGTATTTGCGGACGATAGTGAGTAGCGATTTTAGAGTAGGATTTGTTGCTATGTGCATGTTGTTGTGTTAGATTCCCCTCTCCGATTCTAGGGGGTAAGATCCGTTATTTCTGTAGTTTTCTGGGTCTTACGATGAATTAGTACTTGTGTCTTCCTGTTGTACAGGTAGTATTCTTTTTCCTTGCTCTTCTTTCTATCGTTCATATTTTTCGTTCCATCTAGACAGCAAAATAGGTCACTATTTTCTGCGTATGTTGATATTGTTGTAAGTTCTCATTTTAAGTTTGTCCGTTGATTTGGTTGTGGTATTTGTATTTTTACGTTTTCAAGTTTTCTGGGAAGTTGTAAGTATGGAGTCAGACCCGGTGGAGGCTTACATTAAACATGGTGAAAGGTTAGGACTTAGGGATGAGAAGCTTTTTGATTATGTCGAGAAGTGTAGGTATAGAGAAGATAGGGCGAGAGAGAGAGAAATTCAGAGAGAAGAGAGAGTACTAAAGGAGAAAGAGATAGAAGCTCAGAGAGAAAGGGAAGAGAGAGAAAGAGTACTTAAGAAAGAGGAACTAGAGGTTCAGAAAGCCTTAAAGGTGAAAGTGTTAGAAGTTCAGAGAGTGAAAGACGAGAAAGAGTTGGAGATGCGTAGACTTAGAGAGGAGAAAGAGTTGGAAATGCAGATACAGAGGGAGGAGAAAGAGCTAGAAATTCAGAGAGCGAGAAGAGAAAGAAAGAGTCTTAAAGGAGAAAGAATTAGAAGTTCAGAGAGAGAGAAGAGAGAAAGAAAGAGTCTTTAATGAGAAAGAGTTCGAAGTACAGAGAGAAGAGAGAGCATTTCAGAGAGAGAAAGACGAGAAGTCTCTAGCATTTCAGAGAGAGAAAGACGAGAGGGAACATGCTTTAAGAGAGAAGGAACTAGAGTACCAGAGAGAGAAAGAGGAAAAGGATAGGGAGGAAAAGGAGAGAGATAGAGAGGTGCAACTACAGTTAGCTCGGGATGCGGGTCTAAAGCAGATAGTGATTCGGTAGGCCGGGGCATACGGAATTTTCCTAAACTGCCAATGTTTAAAGAGTCCGTGGACTCTATTGACGCTTTATTGTGTCGTTTTGAGTCTCATGCGCAGGCGTTGAGTTGGCCTCCTGCCAACTGGCCCGTTTTGCTTTCGTCTGTGCTAGAGGGTCAGGCCTTGAGTCTTTACCATAGTTTGACCGTTTCGGGGACCATAGATTACGAGACTTTGAAGGAGTGTCTCTTGCAGAAGTTCCAGTGTAATGCGGAAGGTTTTAGGGAACGCTTGAGAGCTTGTCGGCCAGAGACAGGGGAATCGTTCATGTCGTTTGGCAAGCGATTGTCCCATTTGCTCGTACGTTGGGTCGAACTGTCAAAGATCGACCACACGTACGACGCATTGTTCGATCTCATGTTGGCTGAACAGTTCTTTGGTAGCGTTTCCAAGGATCTAGCGGTTTTCTTGAGAGAGCGTAACCTCAAGACTACGGACGAGTTAGTACAGCACGCGGAGGCTTTTCGGATGGCGCATCCTACGAAAAACCTCACGCGTAGAACCGAGACACCGCCAGTCGGGTTGGTCGCTGCTAACACGTCTGGGGGTTACCGGGGGGTCAATACTTTACGTGGAGGCATCCATTAACAACACCGTCCACCAGCGGTAGGCAACCACCTCCGTCATCTGAACACACTGCGCCCAGCTGTGGTTCCTCCCCGACTGGGACCGCAAAACTGGCTACGTGAGTGGGCTGCACCGCCCCCTCCACCATACCAGGATTATTAGGACCTTGATGAGCCAGATGGCCGTGCTCTTGATAACTAGCATACTGCGCACCTGCACTGTAGTACGGACAGCTCCGACTGAAGTGCCCGTACCCACGACAAGAAAAACACTGCGTGTCCGAACTCGCAACACGACCACGACCATACCCACGCAAAGAAGTCCCTCCACGTGCGTACGAATCGCTACCGCCATTGCTGTTACCTCGATCACCGCGTCGAAAACGCAAAGTACCTATACCGTTAATCCAACGTAACGAGACAACAACATCAAACAGGTTGGAGGCAATGTGAGACTAAGACCTAACCTGGCAAAGATATTGTGATACGTGTGTGGTGTGATAATAGAACTGTGTATATAGTTGATAATCATTTAAGTCGTTCTTTTTATTTATAGTGTATAAAGGGTACTTTAGAAAGGGAGCCCGTGTGTTGTGTTTTACCGCATGAATGCGCCCGTCTGAGTCAGTGGCGGTGTATGCGTCTGTTGCGTGAGAGTCTGTGCGTACGACTGTGGGCAAGTCTGCGTGCGTTACAAAAGCACACGCTCTAAACCTATCGGGTGTACCAGACCAGTCGCTCGGACCGGTCTGGTGCCAAAATAGCAACATTGGCACCGCTGGTGCGTTTAACCTAGGCACTGGACGAGGTATACCAACTCGACTAAACTTTATTGTCGCACTTGCTAGAACTCAATATATTTATCTCTGCATTTTATGAATAGATACCCATAAGTCGCTGAAACCCTTTACGTGCCGAAGGCAAGACCTTGTTTTCCTCATCACAAAGTTGCCAGAAAAAGGTTTGACTGCTCTTGATTGTTTGATTTGAAGTGTTTACAAACAATTACTGTGTTTTTATATGCATGCACCTTTGATGTGATTAATAAAGGCTGAAGTTTCAAGTGATTTCTTATGTTGTCAGTTAATTAATTAATGTCAGTGTTCTGTTTTGTCATTTTAACTCATTCTACCCCAAGACCGAAATCCCCAAATTTTGAAGTCGTTTTCTGAAGACGGTGTTGCAGTGCAGGACACAGATCGAGCAAGATAGTTGAAGGGTGATGCCAGAATAGCTTAGCGCCCATAGGCGCCAAGCTATTCTGGAATCACCCTTGAACTATTATGGTCGATCTTTATTTTGCTGTTGGTGTGTCTGGGGTAGAATAAATTAAGTGTTAGTTTCTTCGTCTGGGTCTTTTTCTATCTTTCATATTTATCCACACTTTTTAACCCGCATCATACTGAGGCTAAAAGCTTCAAATTTGTACACTGCCATATATGCAAGCTACATTACAGTACTTACAGATGAGGACATAGACCAATGGCTTTAGTTCAAAGGTGGTGCCACAATAGCTTGGCGCCTAGAGTCTCCAAGCTATTCTGGGACTACCCTTGGACTATTTTAGTCACACTTGTTGCACACACTGGTGTATTCTGAACGATAAGGGTTAATATTCAAAATGCTCTGTTGCTGTTTGTCTCAAACTCCAGAGAACATAAAAAAAGTCCTTTATATTCCAGAATACATTATGTGATACAAGGAGAGTGTTAAAGGTAGTAGGCCATGCTGGTGTTTCGGACGTGTAGTAACTAACATGCTCTTTGTCTTTAGAATACTAATAATCGTGTGATTATCACTGCGGCACCAGCCACAGAGAGAGAGACAGAAGAAACAGAAACACAGACAGACAAGAGGCTGAAACAGACAGACACAAGAGGCAGAGACACTGACTGATAGACAGACAGAAGAGGCAGAAATACTGACAGACAAACCGAGAACATGAACTCTGAAAATGGAGCTGATTATTTGATTATGCAGACACTTTTTATTTCGTGCCCAACTCTATTTAACAAATAATGTAAACAGAATCTGACGTTCACTGTCAGTGTTTCAGTGACTTATCCGTAGGATTTACACACTCATACCTATCTTTATGAACAGACAGAAAGGTATGACACGCCAACATTTTCAATTTATACCATGAAAGTATGGTATTTTTAGCCGACTAAACAATACAAAATGTTGAAGGGTGGTGTCAGAACAGCACATTTGGGAGCTGCACACCAAAGACTTTGTTTTAGTACAGGTGGGACATAGCCCCATTACAGTTCAAAAGTTTGTGCATTTAGGAACTTAGGTATTCTGGCACCACCTATGAACTATCATGGTTTCGCGCTAAGCTATTTTGGAACCACCCTTGAACTGAGATGGTCATCCATCTAGGTGCCAAGCTACTCTGGCGCCACCCTTGAACATTATCACTAGGCGCCGCCAAGCTATGTT
This sequence comes from Semisulcospira habei, assembly GCA_036245525.1. Classification (NCBI taxonomy): domain Eukaryota; kingdom Metazoa; phylum Mollusca; class Gastropoda; family Semisulcospiridae; genus Semisulcospira; species Semisulcospira habei. Next base: position 186,337,277 of record BTPG01000007.1, on the reverse strand, counting down.
GCTATCACCCTTGAACTATCATGGTAGGCGCTAAGCTATTCTGATATCACTTTTGAACATGGTCGTGATCACTCTAAGTGCCAAGCTATTTTGGCACAGACCTTGAATTATCATGGTAGGCGGTAAGCCTACATTGAGGCACTACTCCGATGGTAGTGATCACTCTAGGTTCTAAACTATTCTGGCACTATCCTTGAACCATCATGGTCGATCTATCTTCTGTACATGTCAAGCCTCGATGCCCGTCATTATGTGTGAATGCAAACGTGAACTGTCTCTGTCGCTAGTGCCAGAAACGCTGGCGCCGGAACTCTCAAGATGGCGACCGCTGAGCACGCGACGCCGCACTCTCACGCAACATCACGCAGTGGCGCCGTCTGTTTGAAATACACTGAAAGGTTGGTTAGTTCGGGTTTAACGTCCACAGCACCGAGGTGATCATGGACGGCCCTGACGGGCGGGTTATGGGGGACAGGGAAATCTATTGCCTATGGAATACGACCTGAACACTGGTCAACTCAGGCGCACTCCAACTGTGCCACTTTGATTTACCAGGACCTTTCAACGGACATGCTATTGAACAAATTCGCTCTCCTGCTCCGACGTTTAACCGCCTGAGCTATTTCGGACTCTATAAATACTGAAAGCTCCTGCGCATAAGCCGCGCATCCGGATGCGTCTGACTGCGAATGAGTTGATGTAAAACGATCTAACAGAAGTTTTCCATGTCAGTTATTGTAATTGGATATTCATTCACCATAGACTTGGCTGTTTTATAAAAAAAAAAAATTCACCCGCTTTTGAGGCTCCACATTTTTAACAAAATATATTTTGTTGTTTTTGTTGTTGTTGTTGTTGTTGATGTTTCTTTATATTTTGCACAGAGCTAAATTTGAGGATTTCATTGAATTCCTCATTAGCAAGCTTCGTACTTCTCCAACCTTTGAAGTACAAATTAATTTATTTTGTAAAACAACGTGAAAATTCAAACAAAGTGCAGTGACATACAAGAATAGAAATGTCATGTAACATACAGTGACGCCAAAAATCTCCCTCTCTATCTCTTTCGCTTTCTCTCTCCATATATTTCAAACACGATTGTTTGTATTACGTCATTGCGTTTGCCAGTTTGACGTCATTATAACCAAAATTAGACAAGTTACGCAGTTCCTGTGTCACTTTGGAAAATGTTAATTTTATCGCGGGTGTTACGAAGAATTTGGAAAAAGAAACTCTTGTACTTGTTCAAAAAAGAGCTGTGATCTGCGCTGGCTTAGCAGAGGTAAGCGAATCTCTGTGTGTTCACGCTTTTGGAATGTAGAAGAACGGGAATGAAAAATGGCTGCGCTGACGGACTGGAAAGACGAGTAGTTTCTAGCATTCACAATACAGGACTGACTGACGAACTGGGAGTCAAGCAGTCATTCACGCTACAGGTCTGACGAACTGGGAGTCAAGCAGTCATTCACGCTACAGGTCTGACGAACTGGGAGTCAAGCAGTCATTCACGCTACAGGTCTGTGCTGACGAACTGAAAGGCAAGCAGTTTCTATTTTTCACATTACAGGTCTGTGGTGAAGAACTGGAGGACAAACATATTCTATCATTCACAATGCAGGTTTGTGCTGACGAACTGAGAGACAAACAGTTTCTGTCATTTACAATACAGGTCTGTGCTGACGAACTGAGAGACACTGAGCAGTTTGTATCATTCACAATACAGGTCTGTGCTGACGAACTGAGAGACAAGCAATTTCTCTTATTCACAATACAGGTCTGACGAACTAAGAGTCAAGCAGTCATTCACGATACAGGTCTGTGCTGACGAACTGCAGGACAAACAGTTTCTATCATTCACAACACAGGTCTGACGAACTGAGAGACAAGCAGTTTCCATTATTCACAATACAGGTCTGACGAACTGAGAGACAAGCACTTTCTATTATTCACAACACATGTCTGACGAACTGAGAGACGAGCAGTTTCTATCATTCACAATACAGGTCTGTGCTGACGAACTGAGAGACAAACAGTTTCTATCATTCACAATACAGGTCTGTGCTGACGAACTGAGAGACAAACAGTTTCTATCATTCACAATACAGGTCTGTGCTGACAAACTGGGAGACAAGCAGTTTCTATCATTCACAATACAGGTCTGACGAACTGAGAGTCAAGCAGTCATTCACTGTGACGATACAGGTCTGTGCTGACAAACTGGAGGACACAGTTTCTATTATTCACAATACAGGCCTGTGCTAAAGAACTGCAAGATCAACATGTCATTCAATCTTGGCTTAATGCAGTGGCACGGATCAACCGTTGCAACTTTTTCATCCAGTTAATCATGAGACAAAATGTAAAATTCCTCGTGACAAACTGGCTGCTTTATAGAGACCAGCATAATTGTGTGCTGATCTGTGATTTTGAACCGCATGGTTAGAAGACGTATTGAATACTTACAAAGCAACATTTACAATTGAATAAAAAAAACACGCAAATTTTTTTCTGGCACATTTTGTATGCACATTTTAGTTTGCGCGTTTGATCTCTTGACGACAGCTATCGCATCAGTACTTTTTTTGTAAAGTGTTCTGATTAGATGGAAATTGAAAACGGACTGATCACTTTAAAGACCTGTATACATCGCATGCACGAGTCTAACACTTGCGAATCGTCAGAGACGCTGCGCCCATACGCTTGTCACAGCAGTGGTCGAAATGGGCAGGGGAGTTGTGAGTCTTTCAACCAGTTAAAGAAAATACTGGCGGCTCTCAGCTTAGAGTTGTCTCTCCGGAGAGCCCTCGTGTGTTCCCCCTGTTCGCGCGCCCTGTACCACTCGGCCGTGGCAATAATGATTGTAGTCAGAGACCTAGTCTCTGTCTCTGTGGCAAGGTCAGTCGGTCCGGGAGATTGAACGTGCAGGGGTCCCTTAGGCTCGTGTCTGTGATTTCATTTGGTTCGTAGGTAAACAGTTTCGGATATTCTTTGTAAGTTCCAAAAATACATATACCTCTCTACCCACTCCCACCCCCACCCCCCACCCGACACACACACACACACACACACACACACACACACACACACACACACACACACACACACACACACACACACACACAGAGAGAGAAACACACACACACACATATATATATACCTTACTTTTAACAAAGGAGTCGCCCAAAGCCAAAAATGTACTCAATCAGATTAGCCATGGAATTCCAGGCTGGTAAGCTTGCATTGTGTCATCAGCTGAACTTTTTGTGAGTGCATTGCTAAAAAAAAAAAAAAAAAAAAGGGCAGCTGATGTCCTGATGACACAATGCAAGCTTACCGGCCTGGAATTCCATGGCATTAGCACAACATTCTCAGAATTTAATGAAAAATTACGTCCCTGGGAGCTAATCTGATTGTGTGCATTGTTTGGCTTAGGGCGACGCCTTTGTTAAAAAAAAATATATATATATGTGTGTGTGTGTGTGTGTGTGTGTGTGTGTGGTGTGTGTGTGTGTGTGTGTGTGTGTGTGTGTGTGTGTGTGTGTGTGTGTGTGTGTGTGTGTGTGTGTGTGTGTGTTTGGGGTGGGGGTGGGTAGAGAGGGTGGGTTGGTTCACACGCGCGAAAGTGAGTTTATATGTTGCGCCATCTGTTGGCTGTCCTCTGTGGCAAACTGTAGTATTGACATCTTCTTGCAGTATATGTAACCCTTTGCGTGTGCAAACTTTAGTATTGACATTTTCTTGCAGTATGTGTAACCCTTTGCGTGTGCAAAGTTTAGTATTGACATCTTCTTGCAGTATATGTAACCCTTTGCGTGTGCAAACTTTAGTATTGACATTTTCTTGCAGTATGTGTAACCCTTTGCGTGTGCAAAGTTTAGTATTGACATCTTCTTGCAGTATATGTAACTTTTTGCTTGTACAAACTTTAGTATTGACATCTTCTTGCAGTTATAGTATTGACATCTTCTTGCAGTATATGTAACCCTTTGCGTGTGGGTAACGGTGTTAGTCGCCATGATTCCCACAGGAACAAACCGCTACCCATACGTACAGGGTCAAGTCACACGCTTCCAACTTAGTCGCGCCTTTTTTCAGAAACTGGAGTGAAACCTCTCAAAGGTCAAGGTCATACAGAGCCAGTAAGCCCGGTATCCAATGCAAGAGGACGAACCTTGAAACATCCACTCAGTGGTACACTGGAGACTACATCAATTATTATTCTTTGTGAACAAGTTTCATTTCTGTTTTGCCTGATAGTAATATTTTTGTAAGAGTAGTGCCACTATTGCTAATATTGATGTTCTTGTTTAGGGTTAATATTCTTTTTTTCCATCCTGTTTCATCTTCATCTTTGATGGCTCCATGTTCAAATGGTCGGGATCGAGCACGGACACCAAGCTACAAGCTCACCCAGCGTGGTTTCACTCAAAATCTCAGTTTGAAACTGTACCAACAGTAAGTCCTTTCTTTTTCGTTATCCTATCGAGGGAGTACAGGCATCTGATGAACAGTGAGAATTCTGCCGGAGATCCACAATCCTAATTAACCCCATCACTGCCAGTGGTTACGGATTCAGCGTCTGAACCCACAGCAAGCTGACCGATATTGGCGTGAAGAAGACATATTACATGGCACTCTCTCTCTTGGCTTGACTTCGCGAACGAAGATTTTATAGGAGTTGCCCACGACGTCTGCAGGCTTGTTCGTGGCTGCGGAGGCCAATCCGAGACAGGCAGGTTCGACCGCAGTGGCTGCAGGGGAAGGTATGGCCAGGGTTCTGAGCTGCGGCATCTCTGTTTTTTCTCCTGAGCCGCTTGTCCTTAAGGCTAGCTCTGTGAGAGTCCTCAAAGGAGACAGCTGCCTTGTAAATGGTGGAGCGCCAGGTGTCACGGTCCGCAGCAAGCGAAGACCACTGGTGGTGGTCGATTTGGCAGGCACTAAGTGACTTTCCTAAAGCCTGCGCGGTGGAGCTTTTTGGTGGAGTGCAGTGTGCGCAGTACTGGCCCCACCCTTTAAACCCTTGGTTCATCTGCCATGGCCTAGCAAGCTGGGACGATGGCATCGAGGTCCTCGGGTCGTAGGTTTTATATCAGACTGTCCTTGTCCTAGTCTCTGGCTCAAAAGCCTTCCCCGGAGACACGGGGGCTTTGATGTCAGGGGTTTCCTCCCTTAGCCTTTCCGCAGCCAAGCGGCCAGGCCTGCAAGGCAGCAGGCGACTCGTGGAGGGCGGGGTCGTCTATGTCCCGTGCAGATGTGAACATCTGCCCACTGTCCACTGTCCACATGGCACTACGAAATAGATATAAACGTTATAGATACATAACAAGTAACATAACGCCAGCCTGTGTAAACCCTCATCAGCCCCCGCAGTCCCTATAACTTACCGCAGTCACACTATCTTACCGCAGTCGCACTAACTTACCACAATCGCGCTAACTTACTGCAGTCACACTATCTTACCGCATTCGCACTAACTTACCACAATCGTGCTAACTTACCGCAGTCGCACTAACTTTCCGCAGTCGCACTAACTTTCTGCAGTCACACTAACTTTCCGCAGTCGCTCTAACTTACCGCAGTCGCACTAACTTATCACAGTCGCACTAACATTCTGCAGTCGCACTATCTTACCGCAGTTGCACTTAACTTACCACAATCGGGCTAACTTACCACAGTCGCACTAACTTTCCGCAGTCGCACTAACTTACTGCAGTTGCACTAACTTACTGCAGTCACACTAACTTACCACAATCGTGCTAACTTACCGCAGTCGCACTAACTTTCTGCAGTTGCACTATCGTACCTCAGTCACTAACTTACCACAGTCACACTAACTTTCCGCAGTCGCATTAACTTTCCGCAGTCACTCTAACTTACTGCAGTTGTACTAACTTACTGCAGTCACACTAACTTTCTGCAGTTGCACTATCGTACCGCAGTCACTAACTTACCACAATCGCACTAACTTTCCACAGTCGCACTAACTTTCCATAGTTGCTCTAACGTACCGCAGTCGCACTAACTTACCGCAGTCGCACTAACTTACCACAGTTGCACTAACTTTCCGCAGTTGCACTAACTTTCCGCAGTCACTCTAACTTACCGCAGTCGCACTAACTTACTGCAGTCACACTAACTTACCACAATCACGCTAACTTACCGCAGTCGCACTAACTTTCCGCAGTCGCTCTACCTTACCACAGTCACACTAACTTACCACAGTCACTCTAACTCAGGGCAGTCGCACTAACTTACCAAAGTCGCTATAACTCAGGGCAGTCGCACTAACTTATCGCAGTTGCTCTAACTCAGGGCAGTCGCACTAACTTACCGCAGTCGCTCTAACTCAGGGCAGTCGCACTAACTTACCGCAGTGGCTCTAACTCAGGGCAGTCGCACTAACTTACCCCAGTCGCTCCAACTCAGGGCAGTCGCACTAACTTACCACAGTCGCTCTATCTCAGGACAGTCGCACTAACTTACCGCAGTCGCTCTATCTCAGGGCAGTCGCGCTAACTTACCGCAGTCACTCTAACTCAGGGCAGTCGCACTAAATTACCGCAGTCGCTCCAACTCAGGGCAGTCGCACTAACTTACCGCAGTCGCTCTAACTCAGGGCAGTCGCACTAACTTACCGCAGTGGCTCTAACTCAGGGCAGTCGCACTAACTTACCCCAGTCGCTCCAACTCAGGGCAGTCGCACTAACTTACCACAGTCACTCTAACTCAGGACAGTCGCACTAACTTACCGCAGTCGCTCTATCTCAGGGCAGTCGCGCTAACTTACCGCAGTCGCTCTAACTCAGGGCAGTCGCACTAACTTACCGCAGTCGCTCCAACTCAGGGCAGTCGCACTAACTTACCACAGTCGCTCTAACTCAGGACAGTCGCACTAACTTACCGCAGTCGCTCTATCTCAGGGCAGTCGCGCTAACTTACCGCAGTCGGTCTAACTCAGAGCAGTCGCACTAACTTACCGCAGTCGCTCTAACTCAGGGCAGTCGCACTAACTTACTCCAGTTGCTCTAACTCAGGGCAGTCGCACTAACTTACCGCAGTCGCTCTATCTCAGGGCAGTCGCGCTAACTTACCGCAGTCGATCTAACTCAGGGCAGTCGCACTAACTTACCGCAGTCGCTCTAACTCAGGTCAGTCGCACTAACTTACCCCAGTTGCTCTAACTCAGGGCAGTCGCACTAACTTACCGCAGTAGCTCTAACTCAGGGCAGTCGCACTAACTTACCACAGTCGCTCTAACAAAGGGCAGTCGCACTAACTTACCGCAGTCACTCTAACTTAGGGCAGTCGCACTAACTTACCGCAGTCGCTCTAACTCAGGGCATTCGCACTAACTTACCGCAGTCGCTCTAACTCAGGGCAGTCGCACTAACTTACCGTAGTCGCTCTAACTCAGGGTGGTCGCACTAACTTACCACAGTCGCTCTAACTCAGGGCAGTCGCACTAACTTACCGCAGTCACTCTATTTCAGGGCAGTCGCACTAACTTACCGCAGTCGCTCTAACTCAGGGCAGTCGCACTAACTTACCGCAGTGGCTCTAACTCAGGGCAGTCGCACTAACTTACCGCAGTGGCTCTAACTCACGGCAGTCGCACTAACTTACCCCAGTCGCTCCAACTCAGGGCAGTCGCACTAACTTACCACAGTCACTCTAACTCAGGACAGTCGCACTAACTTACCGCAGTCGCTCTATCTCAGGGCAGTCACGCTAACTTACCGCAGTCGCTCTAACTCAGGGCAGTCGCACTAACTTACCGCAGTCGCTCCAACTCAGGGCAGTCGCACTAACTTACCACAGTCGCTCTAACTCAGGACAGTCGCACTAACTTACCGCAGTCGCTCTATCTCAGGGCAGTCGCGCTAACTTACCGCAGTCGGTCTAACTCAGGGCAGTCGCACTAACTTACCGCAGTCACTCTAACTTAGGGCAGTCGCACTAACTTACCGCAGTCGCTCTAACTCAGGGCATTCGCACTAACTTACCGCAGTCGCTCTAACTCAGGGCAGTCGCACTAACTTACCGTAGTCGCTCTAACTCAGGGCAGTCGCACTAACTTACCGCAGTCACTCTATTTCAGGGCATTCGCACTAACTTACCGCAGTCGCTCTAACTCAGGGCAGTCGCACTAACTTACCGCAGTCGCTCTAACTCAGCGCAGTCACACTAACTTACCACAGTCACTCTAACTCAGGGCAGTCGCACTAACTTACCAAAGTCGCTATAACTCAGGGCAGTCGCACTAACTTATCGCAGTTGCTCTAACTCAGGGCAGTCGCACTAACTTACCGCAGTCGCTCTAACTCAGGGCAGTCGCACTAACTTACCGCAGTGGCTCTAACTCAGGGCAGTCGCACTAACTTACCCCAGTCGCTCCAACTCAGGGCAGTCGCACTAACTTACCACAGTCGCTCTATCTCAGGACAGTCGCACTAACTTACCGCAGTCGCTCTATCTCAGGGCAGTCGCGCTAACTTACCGCAGTCGCTCTAACTCAGGGCAGTCGCACTAACTTACCGCAGTCGCTCCAACTCAGGGCAGTCGCACTAACTTACCGCAGTCGCTCTAACTCAGGGCAGTCGCACTAACTTACCGCAGTGGCTCTAACTCAGGGCAGTCGCACTAACTTACCCCAGTCGCTCCAACTCAGGGCAGTCGCACTAACTTACCACAGTCACTCTAACTCAGGACAGTCGCACTAACTTACCGCAGTCGCTCTATCTCAGGGCAGTCGCGCTAACTTACCGCAGTCGCTCTAACTCAGGGCAGTCGCACTAACTTACCGCAGTCGCTCCAACTCAGGGCAGTCGCACTAACTTACCACAGTCGCTCTAACTCAGGACAGTCGCACTAACTTACCGCAGTCGCTCTATCTCAGGGCAGTCGCGCTAACTTACCGCAGTCGGTCTAACTCAGGGCAGTCGCACTAACTTACCGCAGTCGCTCTAACTCAGGGCAGTCGCACTAACTTACTCCAGTTGCTCTAACTCAGGGCAGTCGCACTAACTTACCGCAGTCGCTCTATCTCAGGGCAGTCGCGCTAACTTACCGCAGTCGCTCTAACTCAGGGCAGTCGCACTAACTTACCGCAGTCGCTCTAACTCAGGTCAGTCGCACTAACTTACCCCAGTTGCTCTAACTCAGGGCAGTCGCACTAACTTACCGCAGTAGCTCTAACTCAGGGCAGTCGCACTAACTTACCACAGTCGCTCTAACAAAGGGCAGTCGCACTAACTTACCGCAGTCACTCTAACTTAGGGCAGTCGCACTAACTTACCGCAGTCGCTCTAACTCAGGGCATTCGCACTAACTTACCGCAGTCGCTCTAACTCAGGGCAGTCGCACTAACTTACCGTAGTCGCTCTAACTCAGGGTGGTCGCACTAACTTACCACAGTCGCTCTAACTCAGGGCAGTCGCACTAACTTACCGCAGTCACTCTATTTCAGGGCAGTCGCACTAACTTACCGCAGTCGCTCTAACTCAGGGCAGTCGCACTAACTTACCGCAGTCGCTCTAAGTCAGGGCAGTCGCACTAACTTACCGCAGTGGCTCTAACTCAGGGCAGTCGCACTAACTTACCCCAGTCGCTCCAACTCAGGGCAGTCGCACTAACTTACCACAGTCACTCTAACTCAGGACAGTCGCACTAACTTACCGCAGTCGCTCTATCTCAGGGCAGTCGCGCTAACTTACCGCAGTCGCTCTAACTCAGGGCAGTCGCACTAACTTACCGCAGTCGCTCCAACTCAGGGCAGTCGCACTAACTTACCACAGTCGCTCTAACTCAGGACAGTCGCACTAACTTACCGCAGTCGCTCTATCTCAGGGCAGTCGCGCTAACTTACCGCAGTCGGTCTAACTCAGGGCAGTCGCACTAACTTACCGCAGTCACTCTAACTTAGGGCAGTCGCACTAACTTACCGCAGTCGCTCTAACTCAGGGCATTCGCAAAAACTTACCGCAGTCGCTCTAACTCAGGGCAGTCGCACTAACTTACCGTAGTCGCTCTAACTCAGGGCAGTCGCACTAACTTACCGCAGTCACTCTATTTCAGGGCAGTCGCACTAACTTACCGCAGTCGCTCTAACTCAGGGCAGTCGCACTAACTTACCGCAGTCGCTCTAACTCAGCGCAGTCACACTAACTTACCACAGTCACTCTAACTCAGGGCAGTCGCACTAACTTACCAAAGTCGCTATAACTCAGGGCAGTCGCACTAACTTATCGCAGTCGCTCTAACTCAGGGCAGTCGCACTAACTTACCGCAGTCGCTCTAACTCAGGGCAGTCGCACTAACTTACCGCAGTGGCTCTAACTCAGGACAGTCGCACTAACTTACCGCAGTCGCTCTATCTCAGGGCAGTTGCGCTAACTTACCGCAGTCGCTCTAACTCAGGGCAGTCGCACTAACTTACCGCAGTCGCACTAACTCAGGGCAGTCGCACTAACTTACCGCAGTCGCTCTAACTCAGGGCAGTCGCACTAACTTACCGCAGTGGCTCTAACTCATGGCAGTCGCACTAACTTACCCCAGTCGCTCCAACTCAGGGCAGTCGCACTAACTTACCACAGTCGCTCTATCTCAGGACAGTCGCACTAACTTACCGCAGTCGCTCTATCTCAGGGCAGTCGCGCTAACTTACCGCAGTCGCTCTAACTCAGGGCAGTCGCACTAACTTACCGCAGTCGCTCCAACTCAGGGCAGTCGCACTAACTTACCGCAGTCGCTCTAACTCAGGGCAGTCGCACTAACTTACCGCAGTGGCTCTAACTCAGGGCAGTCGCACTAACTTACCCCAGTCGCTCCAACTCAGGGCAGTCGCACTAACTTACCACAGTCACTCTAACTCAGGACAGTCGCACTAACTTACCGCAGTCGCTCTATCTCAGGGCAGTCGCGCTAACTTACCGCAGTCGCTCTAACTCAGGGCAGTCGCACTAACTTACCGCAGTCGTTCCAACTCAGGGCAGTCGCACTAACTTACCACAGTCGCTCTAACTCAGGACAGTCGCACTAACTTACCGCAGTCGCTCTATCTCAGGGCAGTCGCGCTAAATTACCGCAGTCGGTCTAACTCAGGGCAGTCGCACTAACTTACCGCAGTCGCTCTAACTCAGGGCAGTCGCACTAACTTACTCCAGTTGCTCTAACTCAGGGCAGTCGCACTAACTTACCGCAGTCGCTCTATCTCAGGGCAGTCGCGCTAACTTACCGCAGTCGCTCTAACTCAGGGCAGTCGCACTAACTTACCGCAGTCGCTCTAACTCAGGGCAGTCGCACTAACTTACCCCAGTTGCTCTAACTCAGGGCAGTCGCACTAACTTACCGCAGTAGCTCTAACTCAGGGCAGTCGCACTAACTTACCACAGTCGCTCTAACAAAGGGCAGTCGCACTAACTTACCGCAGTCACTCTAACTTAGGGCAGTCGCACTAACTTACCGCAGTCTCTCTAACTCAGGGCATTCGCACTAACTTACCGCAGTCGCTCTAACTCAGGGCAGTCGCACTAACTTACCGTAGTCGCTCTAACTCAGGGTGGTCGCACTAACTTACCACAGTCGCTCTAACTCAGGGCAGTCGCACTAACTTACCGCAGTCACTCTATTTCAGGGCAGTCGCACTAACTTACCGCAGTCGCTCTAACTCAGGGCAGTCGCACTAACTTACCGCAGTCGCTCTAACTCAGCGCAGTCACACTAACTTACCACAGTCACTCTAACTCAGGGCAGTCGCACTAACTTACCAAAGTCGCTATAACTCAGGGCAGTCGCACTAACTTATCGCAGTCGCTCTAACTCAGGGCAGTCGGACTAACTTACCGCAGTCGCTCTAACTCAGGGCAGTCGCACTAACTTACCGCAGTGGCTCTAACTCAGGGCAGTCGCACTAACTTACCCCAGTCGCTCCAACTCAGGGCGGTTGCACTAACTTACCACAGTCGCTCTAACTCAGGACAGTCGCACTAACTTACCGCAGTCGCTCTATCTCAGGGCAGTTGCGCTAACTTACCGCAGTCGCTCTAACTCAGGGCAGTCGCACTAACTTACCGCAGTCGCACTAACTCAGGGCAGTCGCACTAACTTACCGCAGTCGCTCTAACTCAGGGCAGTCGCACTAACTTACCGTAGTCGCTCTAACTCAGGGTGGTCGCACTAACTTACCACAGTCGCTCTAACTCAGGGCAGTCGCACTAACTTACCGCAGTCGCTCTATTTCAGGGCAGTCGCACTAACTTACCACAGTCGCTCTAACTCAGGGCAGTCGCACTAACTTACCGCAGTCGCTCCAACTCAGGGCAGTCGCACTAACTTACCGCAGTCGCTCTAACTCAGGGCAGTCGCACTAACTTACCGCAGTGGCTCTAACTCAGGGCAGTCGCACTAACTTACCCCAGTCGCTCCAACTCAGGGCAGTCGCACTAACTTACCACAGTCGCTCTAACTCAGGACAGTCGCACTAACTTACCGCAGTCGCTCTATCTCAGGGCAGTCGCGCTAACTTACCGCAGTCGCTCTAACTCAGGGCAGTCGCACTAACTTACCGTAGTCGCTCTAACTCAGGGTGGTCGCACTAACTTACCACAGTCGCTCTAACTCAGGGCAGTCGCACTAACTTACCGCAGTCGCTCTATTTCAGGGCAGTCGCACTAACTTACCGCAGTCGCTCTAACTCAGGGCAGTCGCACTAACTTACCACAGTCGCTCTAACTCAGCGCAGTCACACTAACTTACCACAGTCACTCTAACTCAGGGCAGTCGCACTAACTTACCAAAGTCGCTATAACTCAGGGCAGTCGCACTAACTTATCGCAGTCTCTCTAACTCAGGGCAGTCGCACTAACTTACCGCAGTCGCTCTAACTCAGGGCAGTCGCACTAACTTACCGCAGTGGCTCTAACTCAGGGCAGTCGCACTAACTTACCCCAGTCGCTCCAACTCAGGGCAGTTGCACTAACTTACCACAGTCGCTCTAACTCAGGACAGTCGCACTAACTTACCGCAGTCGCTCTATCTCAGGGCAGTCGCGCTAACTTACCGCAGTCGCTCTAACTCAGGGCAGTTGCACTAACTTACCGCAGTCGCTCTAACTCAGGGCAGTCGCACTAACTTACCGCAGTTGCTCTAACTCAGGGCAGTCGCACTAACTTACCACAGTCGCTCTAACAAAGGGCAGTCGCACTAACTTACCGCAGTCACTCTAACTTAGGGCAGTCGCACTAACTTACCGCAGTCGCTCTAACTCAGGGCATTCGCACTAACTTACCGCAGTCGCTCTAACTCAGGGCAGTCGCACTAACTTACCGTAGTCGCTCTAACTCAGGGTGGTCGCACTAACTTACCACAGTCGCTCTAACTCAGGGCAGTCGCACTAACTTACCGCAGTCGCTCTATTTCAGGGCAGTCGCACTAACTTACCACAGTCGCTCTAACTCAGGGCAGTCGCACTAACTTACCGCAGTCGCTCTAACTCAGGGCAGTCACACTAACTTACCGCAGTCGCTCTAACTCAGGGCAGTCAAACTAACTTACTGCAGTCGCTCTAACTCAGGGCAGTCAAACTAACTTACCCCAGTCGCTCCAACTCAGGGCAGTCGCACTAACTTACCGCAGTCACTCTAGCTCAGGGCAGTCGCACTAACTTACCGCAGTCACTCTAACTCAGGGCAGTCGCACTAACTTACCCCAGTTGCTCTAACTCAGGGCAGTCGCACTAACTTATCGCAGTTGTTCTAACTCAGGGCAGTCGCACTAACTTACCACAGTCGCTCTAACAAAGGGCAGTCGCACTAACTTACCACAGTCACTCTAACTTAGGGTAGTCGCACTAACTTACCGCAGTCGCTCTAACTCAGGGCATTCACACTAACTTACCGCAGTTGCTCTAACTCAGGGCAGTCGCACTAACTTACCGCAGTCGCTCTATTTCAGGGCAGTCGCACTAACTTACCGCAGTCACTCTAACTCAGGGCAGTCGCACTAACTTACTGCAGTCGCTCTCAGGGCAGTCGCACTAACTTACCGCAGTCGCTCTAACTCAGGGCAGTCGCACTAACTTACCGCAGTCGCTCTAACTCAGGGCAGTCGCACTAACTTACCGCAGTCGTTCTAACTGAGGGCAGTCGCACTAACTTATCGCAGTCGCTGGGGCTCGTGAGAGATTACGAAACCTGGTGAACCATGTTCCATACCGTAGCGGCTCGTACCCAGTCACGTTCCAGCACGTAAGCGTCCTATTTTTTCACTTGCTTCAGGACTGCTGGACGGTGTAGCTCCGTCACAGACTGGTCCAGCAGTCTTGTCAGTTGTCGGCAACGCGCCAGGCAACCTGTATATTTCTGGTGCTACAAATCACAGACTGATCCAGCTGTCTTGTCAGTTGTCGGCAAGGCGCCTGGCAACCTGTATATTTCTGGTGCTACAAATCACAGACTGGTCCAGCTGTCTTGTCAGTTATCGGCAAGGCGCCGGGCAACCTATTTCTGGTTTAAATGTGACAATAATGACGTGTATATTTCATGTTTAAATGTGACAATAATGACGTGTATATTTCAGGTTTAAATGTGACAATAATGACGTGTTGTTTCAAACATTGGAGCTTTCCTCGTACTGCCAACATAACCAGCCGTCAGTAGCTCACTGGGTTTTATGGCACCGGCCATCAGAGTGGATCAATAGAGAAAATGTGTCAGGAACATTTTAGATTGCTTACAAAATAGACTTTTGTCTGTGGTAAAACAAGGCGGTGTTCCAGCTTGTATATCTACGTTCCAGCTCGTAGCAATGTGT